>JAODAL010004634.1:0-153697 GCA_025379985.1 Phyllomedusa bahiana
TCCTGTTTTTGCCACCTCCAGAATGTCATTGTGCCACTGCCTGACCTCATGCTGCTGCTGCCGTGACCTCCACACTGTGTCATTGTGCCACTCTGTGGCCTACTACTGTTTTTGCCACCTCCAGAATGTCATTGTGCCACTGCCTGACCTCATGCTGCTGCTGCCATGCCCTCCACACTGTGTCATTGTGCCACTGTCTGACCTCATGCTGCTGCTGCCGTGACCTCCACACTGTGTCATTGTGCGACTCTGTGGCCTACTCCAGTTTTTGACACCTCCAGAATGTCATTGTGCCACTGACTGACCTCATGCTGCTGCTGCAGTGACCTCCACACTGTGTCATTGTGACACTCTGTGGCTTACTCCAGTTTTTGCCACCTCCAGAATGTCATTGTGCCACTGTCTGATCTCATGCTGATGCTGCCGTGACCTCGACAGTGTGTCATTGTGCCACTGTCTGACCTCATGCTGCTGCTGCCGTGACCTCCACACTGTGTCATTGTGCGACTCTGTGGCCTCCTCCCGTTTTTGCCACCTCCAGAATGTCATTGTGCCTCTGCCTGACCTCATGCTGTTGCTGCCGTGACCTCCACACTGTGTCATTGTGCCACTCTGTCGTCTACTCCTGTTTTTGCCACCTCCAGAATGTCATTGTGCCACTCTCTTACCTCATGCTGCTGCTGCCGTAACCTCCACACTGTGTCATTGTGCCACTCTGTGGTCTACTCCTTTTTTGGCACCTCCAGAAGGTCATTGTGCCACTCTCTGACCTCATGCTGCTGCTGCCGCTGTCACCTCCGCACTCTGTCACTAATGTTGCCACCTGAGCTCTCAGCTTGGTTTTTTCCAGCTTTCGCTGGCATGACTTTATCAGGCTACATTCCCGCTTGAGTTTTTTGGTCAGTTTTGCCCTATTAAGTGCCCAGGGAATTTTATAGTGAAGCGATTCTAAGAGCGACAGCAGTCATGTGCGTGTCATACTAAAACACAACATTGT
Organism: Phyllomedusa bahiana; assembly: GCA_025379985.1. Lineage (NCBI taxonomy): Eukaryota > Metazoa > Chordata > Amphibia > Anura > Hylidae > Phyllomedusa > Phyllomedusa bahiana. The sequence goes on from JAODAL010004634.1 coordinate 998, forward strand.
ATGAAGACCAAACCAAGCTCCCTCTGCATATTTAAGCATGGCACAACGTTCTACAGCACCCTGCAGGCTCTGTGCAGCCTGTAAATAGCTGTTTTTTAATGCGATTCATCCTGAAGTAATTCGAACCGAATTTATTTTTGTCGGGAAATTCCGCGAAGTGACCGAACCGAATTTTTTAGAATTTCGCCCATCTCTATCGCTGATGTATGTTAGCTTGCACATTACACTTGACATCCTGCAGCACCATCCCCGTCCGGATCAGGTCCCTGACCACTAAACCAACAAGTTGCAATGTCTCTGTAGAACACATTTACAAGTAGTGAGACCCCTAGAGGCCATGCATAATATGTCCAACATGTGTCCAACATATGGGGAAACCTACATGTCATGTGGCAAGAAGAATCCTTTCTCAGCTGTCTGCAGGCTGGAAACAGGCAAATAACAGTGTGACAACAGACACTGATAGTGCAGAGGACATTACATGGCTACAGCTGTGGCCTGCAACAGAGAATGTCAATGTAATCAGGGAGCTAGTAGTCAAGGACGGCAAGCATCTTTTTGCAACCCTCTTGTTGGATGAGAAGCAAATTAGATTTCAACTGGATTGTGGAGCTGTCATTCAGAGTGCTCTGCTGAAAAAAACAGGTTTCCATTGAGCCAACTGAGGAACTGGTGATGTACAACAAATGTGTTCTAAAACCTATGGGGACATGTAAGCTTGAAATACAGAACCCATATAATAGAAAGAGTTACAGAATTGAATTTACCATGCGGCGGGACAGTAACCATATACCATTATTAGGAGTAAAAGCAGTTCAAGCAATGGACTTAATAAAAGTACAGTCTCAGAACATTATGGACGACATTTAAGAATGGGGCTGTGCCAGTTATCTGGCGTCAAAAAGCTGTAGTAGACCTGCTCTATAGATGTATGAACAGCCGCATTCCAAACTTTGGCACAATAAGCGCCTGAGCAACACTTTTTAATGCACCAAAGATTTGGGCCGTTCTGGGGGCATGTCACGCCACATTCATAGAAATAGACACATTTATGATTCTTTGATGCCAAACTTTGGCGCATGACAGTTAGAAGAGCCAGACGAGGTTAAAGGTGGTCTGCCTGAGCCAGACTTGCAATATTTGCACTTTAATATGCCTGTATGTATGAACTGCAGAAGAACAGGTTTATGCATTCTGGTGCCTTCTACACTGCCTTAAAGCTATATATAACTAGCCTGTCAGCACCAGAATTCATACATGTCACCTTATGTCTTTTGAAGTTTCCTTGAGTATACAAGATCCCAAACTAAAAACAGTGCAATTTGGATTTTCAGAAAATAAAAGCTGAGTATGCTGATCTTTTTGAAGGTGATAGATGCTTTGAATGTAAATATAGGCTAGAAATTGATAACACAATGCCACCTACCAGATTCCCTATAAGAACAGTGCCTGTAACTTTATTGCAACCACTGAAAGAAAAATTGCAGGACTTACAGAGGCAAGGCATGACAGCACCAGTCCATATGAGCACAGACTGGATCATCAGTTTGGTCATATTGCAGAAACCATCTGGCAAGTTAAAAATAAGCATTGATCCTAAGCCACTCAACAAGGCACTGAAAATAAATCATTACCCAATGCCGACAATAGATTATGTTCTAATGGATATATCAAAGGCTCAAATATTTTCTGTATGTGATGTTAAAAATGGATTGTGACGTGGAAATGGATGAAACATCAAGTTTATTGACAACATTGTCCTCTCCATTTCTATGGTATAAATGGCTGAGAATGACCATGGGAATAAAACCTGCTCCAGAGGTGTTCCAGCAGAAATTGATGCAGGTGTTGGAAAGACTTTCTGAAGTAAAAACAATAGCAGATGATATTTTAATAGTGGGAGATGGTGAAGATATGGAGTCTGTTATCAAAGATCATAATCAGAAGATGATACAATTTTTGAACTAATGTGGAGCAACACAAATAAAGCTGAACATATACAAATTCAAATAAAGAATGACAGAAGTTCCATATATTAGACATATTCTAACCTCAAATGGTGTGAAAGTGGATTTAGACAAGGTAAGAGCAATACAAGATTTGCCTACCCCTACTGATTTTTATGGAGTACAAACATTTCTGGTCATGGTTAATTATCTTTCCAAATTTTGCAGCCATCTGTCAGACATGTGTGAGCCACTGATACAGTCAACCCACAAAGATGTGCTCTGGGAATGAACAGAAAACCAGGACTTTGCTTTCCAGTGTCATGGGTGGTCCCGCAGCCCACAGGGTTGGCTGCGGTCGCACCCGTGTCCCCTCGGTGCCCCCCACACCAGGGACGAATGGCGCCGCGGTCCGCATATCGGGCCACGGAAGCACTCGCTTCCCTGGGAGCCAGCACTTATCCAGCAATGCTCCCATCCCCATGCGACTCTCTGCCAGCTGCTGCGCGTGCTCCCGTCTCCTAGGGGGCGTGGAAGCTCTTCCATATATATTGGTACCACCTCCGGCACTTCCTCGCCAGATCTATTGTGCCCTAGCCTTTAGAGAAAGTGTTTCCTGTGTGTGTTCTAGTGTCTTCTATGTTGCTGACCCTTTGCCTACGTCTCTTGACCATGAACCTTTGCCGCCTGCCCTGACCTGTTTGCCCATCCACGACTACGACTTTGGTGTTACGATTCAGTACCTCGCTGCACCTCGGCTGCTACCGCAAGCTAGTCGCGATAGAGATAGCGACCTGGTAGGACTCCCGCCGCAGCAAGTCCATCCCGCTTTGCGGCAGGCTCTGGTGAAAACCGGGACCTACTTAGACCCTGCTCCCTGGTGCGGCCGTTATCACCGCTTGCGGTGGTGCAGAGGATCCACTACTCCAGCCGTTACATCCAGTTAGTAAAGAAGGTTATTGTAGATGCAGCAATCCTAAAGTATTTTGATCTAGATCGAGAAGTGGTGGTGAAATGTGATGCTTTGGAAAAAGGCCTGGGAGCCACTTTATTGCAGGACAAACAACCAATCACCTTTGCAAGCAGCACTCTAACAGCAGAGCAGGGATATGCTCGAATTGAGAAATAACTACTGGCTGTGGTATTTGGGGTGGAGAAGTTCCACCAGTATACCTATGGTCGACGAGTAACAGTGCATTTGGATCACAAACCTTTGGAGAGCATTACAAAGAAACAACTACTAAATTCCCCAAATATACTACAGCCAAAACGCTTTGGAAATATGATTTTAACATATGCTTATGTTCAGGAAGAGATTTACTGATTGCAGGTACTCTAAGCAGAGCTTACTTACCTGTCACAAATGAGGAAGAGAACAATGCTGAATTTATCAACTTGTGTGATTACCATGCAGTGTCAAAAGATCATCTGAAACAAATACAAACATGCACAGAGAAGGATAGAACTCTCTAGATCTTAAAGACTTATAATATCCCAGTTACCACTATATATAAGTTCTAAAGCAACTTCATCTGGAATGGTCAGAGGACTAGAGTGAAGAAGGAGATTCTTTTTCTCCCTTTGAAGTAAGGAGGTAAGGTATGACTGTGCCAGATTTTCATTCCTACAATCTCGCAATCCTATTAGACCAAGCATACCACCTCTGGCATGATAGGAAGGATCTACAATGGGTTCAGATTGAACAGTGACCTATTACCCCCTTTTCAGTGATTAGCCATCTTAAAACCATGCTCCGTAAAGTCCCAGTCTTGTATTCTACAATACAATCTCTTTGAGACCTTTTTAAAGTCTGGGTCTCACAAATAGGTGGGTCATGAAATGAGGATATGGTGGAAAGCGGTGTAAGAGAGAGTGCGAGTATTAAGGTTTTGGAGGTTCCTGCAGGGGTGCACTAGATTTGAGACAGGGGGGATGAGTGGAGTGGGTAATTGGGGAGAAGGTAATAAGATTGTGGTCAGATATGAAGTGGGGAGAGTTTGAGATGGTAGATAAGGGCAGAAACGGGTGAAGACGAGATCCAATGTGTGTCTGTCTTTGTGAGTGGATCCAGAAGTCCACTGTTAGAGGCTGAAGGAAGAGAAGAGTGAAAAGAGTTTGTTGGCAGCAAAGTGGGGTGTGTTGATGGGGATGTTGAAGTCTCCCATGATAATAGTGGAGATGTCAGTGGAAAGAAAGTGGAGAAGCTAGGAAGTGAAGTGGTCAAGGAAGGCGGTGGCAGGACCTGGCATTCAGTATATAACAGCCACTTGAAGGTTGGAAGAGGAGTAGATGCTGACAGAGTGCACCTCAATTTAGATACTATGCCTCCCTGTATACATATAATTAGATAATATGGCCCCCAGTGTATATATAATTAGATAATATGGCCCCCGGCACAGAGGGCGTGATGTCATCACGCCACGCAGGCAGCGTGAATACATACTTACGCCACCTGTGCCGGATACTCCGGAGTATTCTGTGGAGCAGAGAGCAAAACCCTTCATGTGTGTGACACACATACAGCTAAAGGCAGGGCCATTCCTAGGCTAAATTGCAATCAGGATGGGGAGAAGAAATTTCTCTGCCAATAACGTGCCACAATGTGACATAGTGCATCACCATCAACCATAGCCAAAATATACAAAAAGCTTTAACACAATGTGCTTTATGCCATCACGCAGGAGATCCAATGTCACAGGGGATTTGAGGAAAGCCATGCTTCATGCCCACTGCAATGCTGATGTGTATGTACAGTGCTCACTGAGTGCTGTACATACAGGGGAGAAGGCAGGAGGGTAACAATCCATCCTGCCTCCTCCCTGTAGGAGCAGCTGCACAGCTAGCATCCAGCCTGAGCCTGCCCATCCGCAGCCCCAGCCCAAGTATAAACACCTAATATGGCTGCTGGCTGCTCTGCTATGGTCTGCTCAGGCACTTACTGACTAGGAGGAGAAGCATGCAGGTGCCGCCGCCCTGGGCTTACTGAAGCAGCATAGAAGGCTACACTGCTCTCCCCCTGATGCTGCGCAGTGAACTGCAACATACAGGAAGCCCCAATGGCAGCAGCAGAGCAAGTTAGTGAGCTCTGAAAAGTAGTCGCAGGTGCCACATCTACTGTTAACAAAAAATGCGGTGCCACGCTACTGTGGTGATATGAGGGCCGGCCGGAGTCTGAAACATTTGGGGCAGCAGGCATTTTATCCGGGGCACGAGCCCCAGATAAAACTGCCTAGTGATACTTCACCACCACGCATCTTTACACTGGCACAGTCCACACCACCCACCTCTACACCTGCGCAATTTTCCCTTAACCTGGTTCTCAACTGTTACTCATGACAAGCTTTACTACTTCACTACCTGTAATCTTGACTAGAGATGGGCGAATTTCTCAAAAATTCAGTTCGCCAGATTCACAGAATTTTTCGCAAAAATTATTTTCTACCCGAATTTATTTGCGGGGAATTGCGTTAAAAACAGCTATTTCCTAGCTTTGGAGAGCCTGTAGGGTGTTGTAAAACATTGTGTCATGCTCAAATATGCATAGGGAGCTTAGTTTGGTTTTGATACAACGCTGTGTTTTAGTATGACACGCAGATGACAAGTGCCGCTCTTAGAATAGCTTCACACTTCACTTCTCTGAGCAGTTACAGAGATGCAGAGGAAAACTGTTACAGAGTTAAAGGGGCAAAACTGACCAAATAACTGAAGTGGGAACACAGCCGGACAAGGTAATGTCAGCACCAGCTGGAAAGAACTGAGCTGAGGGCCAAGATCCTACAATAGCGTCAAAGAGTGCACTCCTTTTACACCGACATCAGATGATTCCACAGATTATGACAGAACCTATTCTGTTAAACGCTGATACATGTAAAGCCCCCCCCCTCCACCGAAAGAGTGGAGAGGGTGTCGGCAGTAATTTTGCGTTGACGTCACTGATAATTGTGCCCTTCCTTTGATCTGTCAGTGTTCACTTTCAATTGGTCAATAATACATCAGTATTGTTAAAGTCAAAAACAAACAGGAGTTGATCCAAAACAGAGATGACCAGTAAATGTGTTCTGTATCTGCTACTGCTTTTGGCTTCCTAATCATCAGACAATCCTGATCCTTTTCATTCCTTCTGACAGATTAAAAGAGGGAAAAACCAAACAAAGTGGCAATGTCATAGAGTAGTAGAGGGTGGAAACAGCATTAGGTAACCACAGAGTGTTCGAGTGAGACAGTGGTCAGTTGGCAGCAGCATGAGTAGGCCACAGAGTGGCACAATGACAGAGTGTGGAGGTGGCAGCAACATCAGTAGGCCACAGAGTGCCACAATCACACAGTATGGAGGTGGCAGCAATATCAGTAGGCCACAGAGTGGCACAATGACAGAGTGTGGAGATGGCAGCAACATCAGTAGGCCACAGAGTGGCAAATGACAGATTGAGGAGGTGACCACAGAGTGGCACAATGACACAGTGTGGAGGTGGCAGCAGCAACAGCAGCAGCAGCATGGGGTCGGAGAGTGGCACAATGACAAAGTCTGGAGGTGGCAGCAACATGAGTAGGCCACAGAGTGGCACAATGACACAGTGTAGAGGTGGCGTCAGGATCAGAAGTCTACATGATGGCCTAGTGAAGAGTGGGGAGGTAGGTGGCAATACCAGTCCTTGGTAAACATGGTGGGTGGTAGATGGAGCTGCTGGCAGCAGAAGTGTGGCATCCGGTGGGTGGCAGCAGCAGAATAGTAGATGATGCAGGAAGTTTGAAGAATCCAGACTCATTTCTCATTTTGGTGAGGCGTCATTTCTGTTCTAATCCGATGAATAAGGCATTGGTGTGGGGAAATCCTGGCGATCCACGCCTGATTCATCTTGACAAAAGTGAGTCTCTCCATATTTTGGGTGGACAAGTGAGTTCTCGTTGGTGTAAGTATGGCCCCCCGCTGCACTGAACACCCGTTCTGATGCCACACTACCGGCCCGGCAGGACAGCTTTTCCAGTGCAAATTCAGAAAGTTGCGGCCACACATCCAGTTTGGCTGCCAGTTGATCTTCTATGTGGGGTGGCAAAGTGCTGTCCAAGTAGGCCACCACCTGCGGTTCAGGGTCTGCTCCAGGTGCTCCTGCTGGTGAGTACCCTCCTCATTAGGCGGGTGAAGAAAGCTGCTCATCAACGACTCCAGACTTAGGCTGCTGCTGATGGATCTGGTACTGCTCATACCCCCCCACAGCTGCCGTGGCAGTGGTACGTGAACGATGAGGAACCCCCCCGGTCAGTCCTGTCAAAGGATGGACGATGGCGCAGATAGGCAGCAGCCAACTGACTACATAAGATTTCTCTATAGCACTTGAGTTTGTCCTACCTCTCGGCAGGTGAAAAAAAGGCTCCAATTTTGGACCGAACCACTCATTTCGCCAGACACTGCTTGTGCTCCAACGTCTTCCTCCTTCTCCTCCTCCTCCAGTTCAGCCCCCACCGGACTCATGTGGCCGTGAGATGTAGTCGCCAGGTCTCCAGTCCCCTGGCCAGACAGATTTTGAAGCATCTGTTCCAGGACATAAAGCAGTGGAATGATATTATTCACCCCGTAGTCCTGGTGACTGACAAATAACGGGGTGTCACGCATGAGCTGCCACTGGCTGACATCAAAATTACACAGGGGAGTACTCCTGTACGCTTGGATCATTAAGAAATCATTAATGGCCTTTCTCTGTTCATATGGTCGGTCTAACATATGGAGGCTGAAATTGCAATGGGTGGAAACATCGCATATCAGCCTATGTTGGGGGCGGCCGTTCTGCAGCTGAAGCTCAAGGAGGGTGTGCTTGGCTTTGTAGTAATGTATGAAGTGCATGCACAGTTTTCTAGCCATTTTTAGAATGTCTTGCAGATGGGTGGAAGACTTGAGGAACCATTTGACAACCAGATTGAACAAGTGCTCTATGCGGGGCGCATGGCTCAGCCCTCCTCGGTGCAGCGCGGACACCATGTTTCTTCCATTGTCTGTCACCATGGTTCCAATTTGCATTTTTTGCAGAGAAAGTCATGGCTCGTGGCCATTTTAGAAAAAAAGACGATTCGTTCCCGCAAATCACCATGATCTTCGCCTTTGTGCAGAATTGAATTTTTCCTGAAATTCTAAATGAATTCCACTTCATTAAAATCGATTCTGCCATCTCTAATCTTGACCCACTGTCATCCCACCTCATCCCAGACCGTAGTGCTGTTTTCATCCCAGCCCTCACACATCTCAACCTATAGTTAATCTTTGGCATCTTCCCTTCCTTCTTTAAACATGCTACCATCACACCCATCCTTAAGAAACCATCTCTTGATCCCTCCTCTCTGTCCAACTATTGCCCCATCTCACTGCTTCCATTTGCCTCTAAATTCCTTGAACAGTATGTCTATCTTCAACTGTCCTCTCATCTCTCCTGCAACATCTCTCTCTTCTTTACCCACTGCAGTTTGGTTTCCAATCCCACCACTCTACCGAAACTGCCCTAACCAAAGTTACCAATGATCTAGTAACTTCTGAAACCTCCAAACACTCTTCTTTCCTTCTCCTCTTAGACCTGTCCTCTGCCTCTGACACTGTCAACCATTCACTCCTGCTACAAATTATCTCCTCCCTCAGCATCACAGACGTGGCCCTTTCCTGGATTTCCTCATACCTCACCGATCGGACAGTCAGCTTCTCTCGTTCCTGCACCACCTCCACCTTTTGCCTGATCTCTGCTGATGTTTCAAGGGGTCAGTCCTGGGCCTACTACTCTTCTCTATCTACACTCTTGGCCTGGGTCAGCTCATAGCATCACACGGCTTTCAGTACCTCCTGTATGCCGACGACACCCAACTCTAAATCTCCAGCCCAGATATTAACTCTCTGCTCCCCTGGATCCCAAAGTGTCTATCATCCATATCCTCCTTCTTCTCCTCCCGTCTCCTTAAACTAAGTGTGGAGAAAACCAAATTTATCACTTTTCCATCGTCTCACTCTATCCCCACACCTGATCTATCTATCACTGTCAACAATTCTATACTCTCATTGGTCCCACAAGTCCGCTGCCTTGGGATAACCTTTGACTCCTCTCTGTCTTTCAAACCACACATCCAAGCCCTTACATTTGACTGCTGTGTTCACCTGAAAAATATCTCTCTAATCCGCTCATTGCTTAACTTTGATACTACACAAATGTTGGTCCATGCCCTTCTCATTTCCCACCTAGATTATTGCAACATCCTTCTCTGTGACCTCTCGTCTAGCACTCTTGCTCCCCTCCAAACCATCCTCAACTCTGCTGCCCACCTGATCCACCTCTCTCCTCGCTATTCCTCGGCTTCTCCCCTCTGCTAATCCCTTTACTGGCTGTCCATCGCTCAGAAAACCCAGTTCAAGTTGCTTTTCATAACCGTCAAGGCTCTTCATGACCTCTTCCCTCCATACATCTTTGCCTTAATCTCTAAATAACTCCTCTCATGCAATCTCCGCTCCTCACAGAACCATCTCCCAGACTTCTTCTGTGCTTCCCCCATACTCTGGAACTTACTATCCCAACACATCAGACTCTCCTCCACTTTCAGTATCTTCAAAAGCAACCTGAATACCCATCTCTTCAGGATAGCCTATAACAAACAATAAACTTGCTGCCACTAAACCCCAACAAACATGTCTGCCCCTCACCTTCTGTCTCTTTCCTCCTTCCTTGTAGATTCTAAGCTTTTGCGGACAGGGTCCTCTCTCCCTCTGAACTAGATGTTAAGTCATTTATCGTCACCATTGTACTGGTTTGGTCTTATGTTATGTATGTAACCCCACTCAAATGTACAGCTCACTAGAATCAATGGCACTCTAAAATAAATAATAATAATAATAATATAGTATTATTATTATTAAACTTAGACATGATTTGTTTTCCTTCCCCCTTCGCTGGTTGTTTACCCTCGTTTTATGGCTTATACATTATTATGTATGATATCTGTTTCAGCTTTATATGGCTGTGTCTGTTAATACTACTCATGGCATTTGTTGTTTACTCCTAATAATGATATTACTTTGTCACTAAATATTGTTTGTAGACATGGCATGACATTCCTAATAAAAATGTGTTTAAAGGGTTAAGAATAAAATAAGTACAGTTTTTGAAAAACAGCACGAACATATAAGAAATTGTAAAAAAACAAAAGCATATACAGTGAAGGAAATAATTATTTGATCCCTTGCTGACTGTGTAAGTTTTCCAACTGACAAAGACATGTACAGTCTATAATTTTATGGGTAGGTTAATTTTAATATTGAGAGATAGAATATTCAAAATAAAATCCAGAAAATCACATTGTACAAATTATATAAATGTATATTCATTTTGCTAAGAGAAATAAGTATTTGATCCCCTACCAACCATTAAGAGTTCTGGCTCCTACAGACCAGTTAGACATTTCTAATCCACTCGTTAACTGCAATAAAGAAAGCTGTCTTAAATAGTCACCTTTATAAAAGACTCCTGTCCACAGACTCAATTAGTCAGACAGACGCTAACCTCTACAATATGGGCAAGACCAAAGAGCTTTCTAAAGATTTCAGGGACAAGATCATTGACCTGCACAAAGTTGGAATGGGCTACAAAACCATAAGTAAGATGCTGGGGGAAAAGGAGACAATTGTTGGTTCAATAGTAAGAAAATGGAAGAAATACAAAATGACTGCCAATCAACATTGATCTGGGGCACCATGAAAAATCTCACCTCATGAGGTATCCTTGATCATGAGGAAGGTGAGAGATAAGCCTATAACTACACGGGGAAAACTTGTTAATGATCTGAATGCAGCTGGGACCACAGTCATCAAGAAAACCATTGGTAACACATTATGCCGTAATGGTTTAAAATCCTGCAGTGCCCACAATGTCCCCCCGCTAAAGAAGGCAAATGTGCAGGCCCTTCTGAAGTTTGCCAGTGAACACCTGGATGATTCTGTGAGTTATTGGGAGAAGATGCCGTGTTTGGAGGAAGATAAATGGATGGAGTTGAAGCACTGAGTTGCCAAGCGACAGCCTCAAAATCTTAATGATTTAGATATGATCTGCAAAGAGGGGTGGACCAAAATTCCTCCTGACATTTGCGCAAACCTAATCATCAACTATAAAAAAGTCTGACTGCTGTGCTTGCCAACAAGAGTTTTGCCACCAAGTATTAAGTCTTGTTTGCCAGAGGGATCAAATATGTATTTCTGTCAGCAAAATGCAAATAAATTTATATAATTTATACAATGTGATTTTCTGGGTTTTATTTTTTATATTCTATCTCTCAATGTTAAAATTAACCTACCCTGAATATTATAGACTTTTCATGTCTTTGTCAGTGGGCAAACTTACACAATCAGCAAGAGAACAAATAATTATGTACTTCCTTCACTGTATATGAATAGGTTATGTCTTTCATTTAGCTCAGTGACACTGACCAGTTGTTTGGGATTTGCAGGCAGGTGTCTGAGCCGCCATATGAAGCTCCATGGCTGCTATTACAGTAGTTCTAAATTCTATTGTGCACTAATGGCACCAAGAATGTCATAATATTACTGTATCTTGGCACTGGGGTCAAAACCAGGAATTTGACAATAGCGTCAGTGCTATATCACTTGGACTTTTCTTTACCTGACTTCTTCCATCTAGCTACTGTACTACTTTAGTGTGGCTCAACATTACCAGATTTGACTTAGTTCTAGAAGTTTAAGAGTTTGAAAACCTCTGATGTAGGTCATGGTATATTACCAAGTAGTGGTATACAAAGTGTTTTTGGAGTGACAGCAAAGTGTACTCTTAACATGAAGTCAATAAATAAAATAACATTATACCAGTTTTTAAATTCCCACAATTGAAACTGTCAGGAAATAACACATAGGAAAAAATTTACACTCTTAGAATAGGTTCACACGGCTGATTTGCGGCAATGAAAATGTTAGTGCTGAATCAGCATGGACTCCATGCCTAAAATCTGTGTCAGTTAAGCACGGATCTTGGACATGGATTTAATTTTTAGACTCTTTATACTATGGGCGACATGTATGAATAGGGCTGCGCCAGATAACTGGTGTCTTTTCAGCCCGATATCAGGTGCAGCCCTGTTCATCCATTTTTAAATCTCCCGCACGCCATTCTCGGGCGCATTACATATTCCCTGAGGCGGGGTGCACTAAAACCTTACGAAGCTACAATATTTCTAGGCACATTACTGCTGGAACAGGTATACCACTATCATAGTGGTATACCTGATCCAGAAATGTCACCCTAGCGCTAGAATGCACCTGATTTATGACCCGCTGTATAGCGGGTTCAGAAATTAGGCGCAGTCATGCCAGTATAATGCGCATGAAATTTGGCATTATATACCCAAAAAATATTTTCTCAAAACATGTAAGGTGGATAGCTGCCAGATTTGGTCGCTGATTCCGACACAAATTCAGCACTAAATCCTGTCCAGAATCATTGTCCAAAACAGCCGTGAAAACATACCCTTAAAAGAATAAACAGAACAATGTATGAATTAAACACACAAAAAAAAAATGTACAAGATGTTTTAAAAATTTAGCTAACTGACCCTGCTTGAAATTGATTGACAATGCTTATGTTGTATATATGGGAAAGTGGCTACCAACATTTTGTTCTTGCACACATTATATTCTGTTTTATAATCAGAGCAAAATCCTGAAATGTACGGAGACCTGGAAAGACACTGAGAAAGGCAAGTGTATGTAGACTAGGTCCCCATCTGAACTGAGTTCACTTTGCTGCTGGTAGTTGGGGACCTCACAATTGGAATGCCATTGCTTATATTGGATGGTACAGTATGCAGGAGTTAGTGACTACCTCCATTTTGTTCTTGCACACCACTCATCCATTAAATAATGTTTTATAATAAAAGCAGAGTATAGTTTGAACCCACATGCCCCAGAAGGTATGTAGGCCTGGAAAGAGAATGAGAAAGGCAAGTCTGTGCAGAGTAATTGAGGTCACCTTTTTGCCGGTAGTTGGGAGCCTCACAGTATGATCAAAATGTATACTAAGAACCTCAGATTTTCATGTATACGAGATATAGCAATGATGCATGTTACCGGGTATATGTGGATACTCTGGGCCACTGCGAGCGATGGAGTAGCAGACCACACCAAGGAGTGAGGTCTAAAGGGCCCCCAATCTTCACTGGAGCCCGTTTCAAGGCTGGACGGTTTTTGCTGCGGGGAACGCCCAGGTCGCTTCTCCTGGTGTTACTGTTTGTGGTGACAGCTGAATTGCCAGATGGAGGACAGCAGAAAAAGGCAGAGGTAATGGGTCACAGGCAGAAGCAACCTTAGGTAGCAGCAGAGTCCCAGGCAGATAGTAGACTGGCATAGCAGCAGGTAAAAGCAGTTCAGAAACAGACTGGCAAAACGCAGGAACCAGGACATCAGTTACGCAGGAATCCAATCAGCAACCACAAGTTAGGAGCAATGTGGGAACATCAATAAACTGATGCAGAGGCAGGAAGTTGTTTAAGTCCAAGGTGGTCAAAAATCATTGACCAGGTAATTATGGTACTGTCTCTTTAAATCTCGGCGACACTGGCAGGAGACCAGAGCAGAAGTGAGGATAGGTCAGTACAGACAAGCGGAGGGGACAGGTGCCGCAAATGGAACATCCGCGGTCTGGAGCAAGGACCGTTAAATGGACTGTGACAGCTCCTCCCATCAAGGCCTCTTCTTCCTTTGCGCCCGCCAAATTTTTCTGGAAATAATAGGAACACAAACAGGCCTCCTTAACTCAGAGAGCCACAGCAGGAACAGAGGTGGGTGGCTGGGGGAGAGTTGGACGGGATTGCCAGACAGGCAGGCTTGAGACAGTGTGAGTGGCATTGCTGGCCATATGGATAATTTCATCCATTTTCCAATCCAACACATGCATGCAGCTGTAAACACGAGAGACCCAGGAGAACTGTAGCAGAGGAATAAGGTAGAACATAGAACACAATCTTTTCCTTATGGAACCTCCCAACCTGTAGAGACAGGGGCTTAGTACGGAGCAGAACAGGTTCTTTTAGAATTTCCCCATTGATGGAGGAAAACTGCAGAGGCTTTACAAGATGGTAAACAGGCAGGCGGTACTTGGAAACCATAGATGGATGGCAGGGTCTTGAAATGTGAAACCAGATATAGAACTAAGGGTGGCGGGTGTGGTACAACAAGGAACAGAGCCATCGACATACAGTGTTGCCTCATCTACAGGCATGCTGGTTTCTGGGGGACAGTCGGGCAGACTGGGCAGTTTTTTAGGCACTGCCACAGTAAAGACACAGGTTCAGACTGCGCCGGCGAGTGTGTTCCTCATGTGTAATATGAACACTGTTCACCTGCATAGGTTCATCTTAAGGAAACATGGATGCCTGGGGATGGAGACTTGGGAAGACAGGTGCAAGGCAAGTCAGACTGCAATGCTGCGAGGATGATTTCTGCTGCTGAATCTCCAACTCTCTCTCTGAAATACAGATATCAATCCTAGTAGCTAGAGCAATGAGGTCGTCCAGGATAGATGAAAGATCACAACCAGCCAGCTCGTGCTTGATTCTTCCTGACGAGGCCCTCCCAGAAGGTTGCAACTATTGCATGCGAACCCAGAGGCCAAGTTCTGGAACTGAATGGCATATTAACCCACCATCGAATCGCCTTGTGTTAAGCAGAGCAAAGAAGAAGCAACAGGCTTTTCTAAAACTTTACGAAAGGCCCACAAAAGTTCCTGAAGATCTGTTGTCAGTGGGTCCCCTTGCTCCCAAAAGTGTGAGGCCCAGGCCAAGGCTTCACCTGAGAACAGACTGATGATGAAAACCACCTTGGCTCGATCAGGCAGGAACTGGTGTGCCAGGACCTCAAAATGGATGATACATTGATTAATAAACCCACTACGTGCCCTGTGATCACCGTTGCAACAAAAAGGCAGAGGCAGATGCAGTCTGGGACTGGCAATGGCAACAGGAGGCGGAGCTATTACAGGTGCAAGGTGCAAATTCAGACATAGCCTCAGTGAGACATGCGATAAAGGACTGGACCATCTGAAAAAGATGCTACAGATGAGCACCAAGATGGAATACAACAGCTGCGATGTCAGGAAGGGTCACATCAGCGGGATCCATGGTCAGTTTGTACTATTACAGTGGAATCTGGATATACGTGGATCCTCTGGGCCACTGCTAGTGATGGATTAGCAGACCACGCTAGGGAGTGGAATCTAAGGTGCCCCAGGTCCTTACCTGTCACAAGGTTGGTCGGTCTTAGCTGCAGGGAATTCCTGGTTCGCTACTACTGGTGTGACTACTTGCGGTGACAGCCAAAGTTCCGGATGGAGGACAGCAGGAGCAGGCAGAGATGACGGATCACAGGCAGGTGCAACTTTAGGTAGTAGCAGAGTTCCAGGCAGGTATTAGACTGGCATAGTGACAGGTAACAGCAGTTCAGAAACAGACTGGCCAAACGCAGGAACTAGGATATCAGTAACACAGGTATCCAGACAGCAACCAGAGGTTAGGTGCAATGTGGGAACATCAACAAACTGACCCAGAGCAGAGGCAGGAAGTTTCTTAAGTCCCAGGTGGTCAAGTTAGGATGCCAAAAGGAGTGAGGGCCAGAGCATGAGTGAGGACAGGTGAGTGTAAACAAGTGGAGGGGACAGGGTCGCAAATGGAACACGCGCATATGCAGTCCAGAATGGGGGTTGTGGCATGGCCCATGATGATGCAATTTGAAATAATTTGTCTAATCAGTGCTTTTCCATAGCTTGGTATTTACAGAGTGCTGCTGTTTTGTTTCTGTTTGTTTGCATTCATGTTGCATCCATGGCAGTGTGCAACTATTCTATTTAATTCACATTGTTTGGAGGTGCTGACCTTTTTTTTGGATTGCTTATTAAAACGTCATAACAATATTATCACTTATAAGGTTTCTGTAATATATTTTTTCAGAGATGTGCTTACTTTGTAATTATACTAGTACAGTGGCTGTCTATTCTGATACACATGTGTACACATGTTACAAGCATCTTTCATCCCAGCTATCTCACTTAAGACGCTAATTCGCCTGTACACTCTGCATTGTGTAGAAGAATAAAAGAGCCGGCAGATGAGACACTTGTAAGATATAAAGAAGTAAACCTGCATTTAAGTCATAGACAAGTTCCCTCTTGATCTTTGTGTACCTTGGGATCCAAGGTGAACTTGTAAGCTCTTGAGGGCAGGATGTCACCAGCTTGCAAAGAATTCCTATCTTTTGTAACTTAGATGTTGTTAGTTATAAAATGAATTGAAATTTGTTCTCCAGTATGTTTTTACCACGAGTGCTGATATTAGATGAAAGATACATAAAAGAACCATTTGCCTTTTTTCCCCTAAAATTAGCTTTTTAAAGTAAAGCTACAGAATATCCGGCAATGTGGGCGTATTTTCAGTTGTTGAGCTACAATTCTGCTTTGAGGCATATCTTAAAGCTCTTAAGACCTGACACAAACATCTTACCTGAGCCAACAGCCTAGCTGCCAGTGATATCATTTACAACTGTAATTTGCTATAGGATGATACCTATATACATATTTGGCTGCAGCTAAGGTAGTAACTTTTTATTGCTCCAGTACAGCAAGACAGTTTTGATTGAAATGTCCTACTGTTCGGGTATACAGCTTCTAAGCACATTTATGTGGCTTCATAGTAACAAGTAGTATTGACATTGTGAACAAGTTTATATTAAGTTCAACCTGAATCAAAGTGACTTGATTTGTGCCAGCCCAAAATGAATTTTGACCTGAACCCTAACTGCAAGATGGGATTGAGGTAAAGGTTTTTAACACAATTTTACATGTAAACGTATGGCTCCATGCTCAATATTTAACATGCAGTAACATAGGGGTTAGTGTTCAAAAAGCACAAACATTTCAATTAGAAACTTTGGGTCAGGGCTACGGCAAGTTAAAAATGTTTGGGTTTTTGACTACCTGAATTTAAACTTTTGCACTAATTTGGTGGAACCATTTTTGAACCACATGGGAGCTATTTAAGCTACAGCAGTTACAAAGAAAATCTGGATACAGTTTGATCATGTAGTCATATGTTACTACTTTTCCTCTGTTACCTCTTCTTGCTACTACATTGTCTGCTGACACAAGTAAAGCCTACTATTATCCATTTACATCCTACCGTATACCCATGGCATGGAAATTTATCCAAGAAATATTTTTTTTTTTAGAAATGTAAAATAAAATCCATTAAGCATTCCTCATGTGTGAGATTATTGTTTTAATCAGTTGACTGATCTGTTTGTATGTCAGATTCAACTGCAGTTCTGGTAATTTATTGGATAGGAATATTTTATAGGAATCTCAGGTTAAATAGCATTCTACTGTAATTCCTGCAGACAAAGGGAGGACTTTACAAAGAGTGTCTGTCTTCCAGGAAGATCCAACATGGTGGTGAAAACATGGACAGCTTATTTTAATGCATACTATGTATTTTTTTTTTATTTTTCACTGTGTTGGTACTGCAGGGAAATTGAATATTTACTGCCTGGTTCCGTCACAGATTACAGTTAAATGGTTGTGGTTCCAGCAGCAGGAAAAACTGGTATAAAGTTGCTGTACCCCTGTATCAAAAATGGTTTGTCCAAAGTGAACACCCCCTTTCAATTTATCAAGTCACATAATTTATCACTTCTCTGTTTATGGTATCAATTATATTGATTTGCATTGCTTAGAATTTTAATAAGTACCATTGGTACCATCATCGAAAAAGAGGACAGCACTGAATGTGCAAAGGAGAATCAAACATAGCTGGAGGCACATCGATTGTTCTGCTGATGGTTAACCTGTGTATATCTCTATTGCATCTGAGGATTAAAGTCCAATTTCCAACGCATCTAAACCCTCATAAAGTGTTCAAAAAAACTTCTACCTACTTTCAATAAAAACATCCCATTTTAAAATTTGTGCTTTAATTCTTTACTTAATTGTAATGTACAGTTAATTCTTTTTTTTCTCCCTTTTATGCCATTCATTATGTGTTAGAGAGTTTGTTTTAGCCATGAGCAGCATGTTTTAATCACGAAGGAAGAAACCAATTATGGTTTCCTGCCAGACTCCAGAGAGCATATTTTTATATTAGATGCAGTGAAATAATTGTTCTGCTGATTCATTAGATATATGAGACCAAAAAATAAACAATATCAATTATGGAAAATTAAGTAAGAATTGCATGATTGTCTTCTAAGACAAATAAAAGTTGAACCAAATAGCAGAAACTCTTATGCGTAAACTCTTATGCTGTATGTGGCTTCTGTCCCCCTAAATAAACGCCCATGAAATAAAATTTTAGTTCCTGCGGGGGGTAGCTACAGGGGTCAGTGGAGCATCGTACCAGCCCTGCAGCCTAAGGGGGCCCAAAAGCCCTTCTGCCACATAAGAAAACACCAGTATTGTAAATGGTGCCTGTTAACGGGGGGGGGAGGGGGAGGGGGGCCCAAGAGCTTGAAGTTACGCCTCTGTATCTCTGTAACATTTTTTTTTTTTAAACATTGTGAATTTATTATTTTTTAAAGAAAAATTTTAAAAATGCACATCAAAAATAAGAGGAAATAACCCAAAAGGATGGGGCCCATCAAGCCCAGAAAATCTTATTTTAAAAAAAAATACATAACAAAAATTGCCAATCCCAATTTTTTCCCACCATGGTAATGCAACATTGATACATGTCTGAGAGGGGACATATATTGAGGTACACAAGTAAGAAGAAGCAAAAATAAATTAAAATTTAACGAGAAAGTGGAAAAAAAAAAAAAAAAAAAAACAAAACATTCTTATTTTATTATTTAAAGAATATTGAGTCAGTCCATATGGACCACCTATTTCTTGTTTTAGCCGCTACATGTGGGGGAGGGAAAGGGAAATTTCTCACATCTAAATAAAAAATTGCCTATCGATTACTTCGAAAGAGGCGGAGGCAAACGGATTTCCCCAATCGTGCCACCGAAAGTTTTGTTGCTCTTAGAATGTGATGAAGAACTGTTCTGAACTGGGTTGGATAGTCCGCCAACGAGATATCTAAAATTGCAAGATAAGGATTAAGGAGGATGCGGTAGTGGCACACCTCCCTAATTAGATTTTCGACTTGAACCCAAAGTTGCTGAATAACAGGGCAACTCCACCACATATGGGACATAGACCCCTCCACCCAAAACCCCTCCACATAATTTTAAATAGATGAAGAGAAATGGGCAATTTGTAGGAGTAAACCAGCGTAAATAAATTTTTTTTTCTTTAATTCTAGATGTTTAATACACCTAAGTGTGTTGGCACAAATAAAGGGCTTTCAGCCCAAGACAGTTCTGAAAAAGAACATAAAGCTCTTTTTTTCCATTTTGTAATGAAGAGGGGTTTAGTTATTTGTCATTTACTAAATTGGGAGTATTGATGATAACCCCTCTATCAAACCCTTTTTTGCGCAGTAAATAATTGTAATAGGGAGAGGCTGCTGTAGGGCGAGCTGGCCAGTCCCACATGTGAATGGCATGTCGAATTTGTAGGTATTGGTAAAAATATGATTTAGGCAGACTATATGTTTTCTGGAGTTCCGAGAACTGTTTAAGGATATCGGACTCAACAAGTCCCCCAATGTATACATCCCCTTGAAGTCCATCCATTTAATGGGAGCGAAGGAATGTCAATTTTGAGGACTGTTAAAGGGAAGTTTTCTTTTAACATTGGAACCCAGTGTTTGGGATTGACGTATTGAGTCCAGGCCTTGACTTTTTGGTGGGGTAGATAGGGTAATTTTGGGGAGATTCAACCCCTAGCGAAGCAGCAGCCAATATGTCCCTAATGGAGTGAGGGAAAACGGAGGTGTTCTCCAGCTTGGACCACCCTAGGAGTTCTGGGGAAGCCCATAGATAGAGTATAGGGTCCAAGATAGCCGCTACGTTGTAAGAAAGGAGGTGTGGCACCGATAGTCCTCCCCTCTTGCATGGCAAGTAGAGATACTGTTTCTTGCACCGTGGGCGTTTTGAATTCCATAAAATTTGTAGTAGTTGGGCTTGTAACCTATTAAGAAGGGTTGGCGGGAACAGGAACGGCAAGGACCTAGCTACATATAGGAATTTAGGAAGCAACATCATTTTTACCAGATTTATTCTCGCCATCCAGGAAAGTGGTAAATTATTTAGCTTATTGGTTTCTGAGGTGAACGTTTTAGAGAGATCAGATAAATTTAGATTGATAGTTTGATCAAGAGAGGGTGCTATTTTTATTCCCAAATATGTAATGTATTCAGTTGTCCAGGTAAAATTTTATTTAAAAAGCTTCTGTTTTTGAACGGGGGTGGGGAAATTAAAAGATAGCACACCATTTTTGGTTTTGGTTTAGTTTTTTAAAGGATACTTAGATAGAGGTTTTAAAAAAAATCCCTTAGAGCCGGAATAGAGGATCTGGGTTTTAATAAAATAGAAAACATCTGCAAACGATGATTTATGTTTTGAAACCTAGTAGTTTCACTCCAGAAATGTCTGATGATTGGTGGATCATTTCTGCTAGGGGTTCTACACAAAGGATGTAAATTAAGGGGGACAACGGGCATCCCTGTCTAGTCCCATTGGATATGGGGAACGCCTGTGACGTAAAACCTGAAGTAAAAACCCTCGCCGATGGGTAGGAGTATAATGCCATAAGCCGCAGGATTAAGCCCGAAAAAACCCAAAATTTTTCTAGGACTTTTTCCCCAAGGTAAGCCCCCTTTGCTGTGAAGGCTTTTTCTGCATCGAGTGATAATGGAAGCCGGTGTATATTCGGGTTTAAACCTTTTGTATAATGTCTAAAACCCTTGAAAATCTCTCTTGTTTTTTACCTTTAAAAGCCCATTTGGGCATTATTTACCCAAATAGGGGAGGTTCTCCCATTCTACTTGCTAAAATCTTGGGTAAAATTTGAATCATGTTTTAGAGTGAATCGGGCTGTAATTGATTTCTTTTTTATGGGGGGTTTACCTGGTTTGGGGATCGTTGTGATTAATGCCATGAGCATTTCAGTAGGGGCTTCACCTTTGTTCATTATAGATTGAAACAAGGGGTGAATGGGGGGGAGTACAACTTAAAAAGTTTGTAATATTATTCGCAATCCGTCGGGACCAGGAATTTTGTTTAAATTTTAAAAAGTTGATTGCCTTTCGACTTTAAGTAAGTAAGCGGTTTTTTTAGATCTAAAAATTTTTTCTTGTTTAAGGGCGGGAGTTTGGTTTTTGTAAGAAAGAAGATATATCCAACATTTTAAAATTGGGGGAAATCTGAAACTTCTTAAGATTATATAGCCTGCTAATATTCTGAAATTTATTAGCAAAATTCCCGGGGGTTCCCGATCTTTTCCTGCGAGGAAAACAAAGGTAAGGGATTTTGGGCATAGTTTTTAAGTTTCTTAACCCCCCTGCAAGTACTTAGATGGTTTATCACCCTGTAGATAAAAAATTTTTTTGAGTTTAGAGAGTTGAATTGTATTGTTGCGATTTAAAGGGTATAGTTGGTTTTCCCGCATTCCGCAGTTTCGCCATATTATTGCAGATGGGTTTGGGTTTAAATTCTCTATCTATTTTTTTAGCTTATTTTAATGTCCAGTTAATACTGCTTTTTTCTTTTTTTCCCCTTGGAACAAAATTTTAATACAGATCCCTCTTATCCGCCTTTTGTCACCCCACAAAAATTTCTGGAGAAGGAGCGAGGGATTTTTTTAATTCAAAGTACTCTTTCAAAGTATCGAGATTTCTTTGGGAAATTGAGATTTTTAAAATCAAAAGATTAATGCGCCAAGGTGTATGGGAAGGAGGGGGTGATCCTCTACCGTGAGATAAAAGGGCGTGGTCAGAATGTGTATAGCCCATTTCAGATTTGAGGACTAGGGAAGTCAAACCCATCTACCCCAAATAAGTCAATCCCTTTAATGGGATTTTAGATTCAATAGTAGGTTAATTTTTTCACAGGCATGCTGATACCCCCGGGGGCATGAAGATTTTTCCTCCCACTAAGGTTTTGAGTTGGTACATAGCAGAGCTACCCCTTATTATCCATTAGTTTATCTTACTATATTAAAATCTCCCCAAGGATTAGTTTTACCTTTGGTCACTTTTTTTCCTTGTTATATTTTAGCGATAAAAGGTATTTGTCTAGTGTTGGGGGCATATAGGTTAACCAATGTGTAAAGATGGGTTTAAATTTTACATTGGAGAATTTATATCTACCTTTTGGCATCGGTGATTGCTTTTAAACAGTGTAAATTTCAACAGAATTTTTTGATAAAGATAGTTTTTCCCGGTTTTTTTTTAACTAAAAAGTAGGGGTTGAGCGTTTTTTATACAAATTTTGAAACGGAAAAGGTTTTTATGGTGATCGAAATTTCCAGATAAATGCGAAAATTTAAAGGGTTTAAAAATCTGTGAAATCACCCTATTAAGATCGCGCCTTTTTCGGCGTTCCCCTGTAATTTTGGGGGGGGCCAACAAATGAGATTACAGAATAGAGCAGGGTGAGAGGGTGTTTGCAAACGTCATGACTCTGTTTGTGTATGGTTGCAAATTTGGCTGGAAAAATCACATGCCCTCGTTTTAAAACTTTAAAACACTTTTTCCTTTTTCGGCCTAATTTTCCCTCTCGCGTCTCGTGGGATAGGACCTGGTTTGCCTTTGGCCAAAAGCTCAGCAAAATTAAATTCCTTTTTCTACACAAAAAACCCCTCCTACTTTTAGCTGTGCCCCCTTCCAATTTTTTTTGATTAGGGATTTAAAACATTTTATGTAGTTAGCTATAGTTTTTTAAAAAGCAAATCCCCCACTGAAAAAATTCACGGGGGGTGGGAGCGGGGGGGGGGGGGGGGGGGGGGGCGGGGCGAACACAGAAAAGCTCTATCATAAAAAACACTGGATAAAGTTCACCAAGACTTAGTGTAGACATTTTTTTTTGGAATATCTTTTTTAAAAAAAACAGTTTGCTATTGAAATATTTCCTGGATTTTGGGGAAAGGGCCTGAACTTATTTTGGGGATAACATCTTTTTAAAAAGAAATTTCAGGTTTTTGTTAGCTGAAAACCCCCAAACTTTTATTATCATTTAATCATTTCAGATAGGTGTTCATTTTTTCCCCAAATTTCACCTTTTGCCTGTTGATATATCCCCCTTTGATTTAAAATTACAAACCAAAAACTTGTAGCAGCACAGGTTTTTTTTTCCCAAAAAATTACCGTGAAATCGTACGAAATACATCACGGGTTACGTTTTTTTTGGGAATTTTTTGGTCCCCCAGCCCTTTTTCTTTGACGCAGCATTACGAAAATTTTTAAAAACAGCAATTCTTTATTTCACCACAGGTGAATTAAAAAGGTGCAAAAAATACATTTTTAATTAAAAAAAAAACATAACAGTTAGTGTTTTTTTACTTTTGCACACCCAGCCTTTTAAATTGACGCACCCTTCTACTTTTAAATCTTAAAACAAATTTCTATATTCCCCACAGGTGAATTGAAAGGTGCAAAAAATCCCGTTTAGTATATAAAAACCCCAAAAACAGAAAATTGGTTTTTTGACTTTTGGCCCCCCAGCCCTGTTCATTGACGCAGCATCTACGTAAATTTTAAAAAAACAGAAATTTTCTATATTAAACCACAGGTAAAATTAAAAGGGGGGAAAAAAAATTTAAGTTTTATTTAAAAAACTTAAACATTACGTTTTTTTTTTGATTTTTTGCGCCCCCCAGCACTGTTAAATTGACCCCAGCTTTTACGAAAATCTTAAAACGGGAAATTTCTATTTTCCCCACATTTGAATTGAAAGGGGGCAAAAAATACGTTTATTATTTTAAAACCCAAAAAACAGTTAGGGTGTTTTTTGCTTTTGCCCACCCAGCACTGTTCATTGACTAGCACTTACGAAAATTTTAAAAACCCAGCAATTCTATTTTTCCCAAAAGGGAATTGAAAGGTGAAAAAAATACCGTTTATTTTTTTAAAAACCAATAACTTTTTCGTTTTTTTTTGATTTTCGCACCCAGCACTTTTCCCATTGACCGGGCATCTCCCGTAAATCTTAAAACAGCAATTCTAAAATTACCACGGGGTGAATTAAAAGGGTTTTGCAAAAAAAAACAGTTTATTATATCAAAACAAAACCCAGTTAGTTTTTTTTTAAACTTTTGCGCCCCCAGAAATTGTTCTTTGGGAACGCAGCATCTACTAAATCAAAAAACCCACCCAATTCTAAAATTCACCAAAGGGGGAATTAAAAAGGTGAAAAAAATTTCCGTTTATTATTTAAAAAAACAAAACAGTTCGTGTTTTTTGACTTTTGGGGCCACCCAGGCCGGGTTCATTTGCGAGCATCTTCGTAAATTTTTAAAACGGGCAATTCTATTTTTCCCCACGGGTAAATTTGAAAGGTGAAAAAAATTACTTTTAAATTATTTTAAAAACTTAACAGTTACGTTTTTGTTGGCTTTTGCGCACCCAGCACTGTTCTTTTGACGCAAGAATTTTCGTAAATTTTTTAAAACAGCAATTCTATTTTCACCACAGGTAAATTTTAAAAGGTGAAAAAAATTTCAGTTTATTTTTATTCAAAACATAAAAAAGTTCCCGTGTTTTTTTTTTTTTTGCGCACCCAGCATGTTCATTGAGCAGAAATTTTCGTAAATCTTAAAACAGCAATTCTATATTCACCACGGGTGAATTGAAAGGGGGCAAAAAATCCCGTTGATTATTTTAAAACAAAACAGTTACGTTTTTTTTTGACTTTTGCCCCACCACACTTTTCAATTGATGCAGCACCCTACGTAAATTTTTAAAACGAAATTTTCTATATTCCCCACAGGTGTTTTAAAAGGGTTTGCAAAAAATCCAGTTTATTATATCAAAAAAAATAACATTTTTAAGGGGTTTTTTTCCCTTTTTGCGCCCCCCGCACTTTTCTTTGACGAAAGCATCTAGGGTAAATCTTAAAACAGCAATTCTAAATTCACCACAGGGTGAATTAAAAGGGTGCAAAAAATACCGTTTATTAACCAAAAAAAAAACAGATGCGTTTTTTTTTGGACTTTTGCCCAGTCCAGTTTTTGTTGATAGAAAACCTTTGGGCAGTTAAATTTGAATCCAGCAATTTTTTTTTGGATTAGAGGGATTTGAAAATAGCCCCTGATTTTCCGCCCTTTTTAAAAAGGGAAATTTTCCAAAACTTTTCCATCCTTCTAAAATTTTTTAAATTTTTTCTGAACATGGAGCAAAATGAAAGGTGGTAAGCGAGCAAAGAGGGGGGTAGCAAAATGGAGGTTTGGGGTAACAAAGGACGGTGCCCTTCCATGTCGGCGACAAAACCTTTCCCAGAAAAATTCGCCCTTTTTGGGCGGCCGTCGGGGCCTGCCCAGGCTGGGTGGGGCCCCCCTGTGAATCTAAGTAACGAACATCGTCCCCCAATCTGTCCTTCAGGGGTTTAAAATGCAACCTGCATCTAGCAGTCTTACCCTCCTCGTCCTCGCAGTAAACGGCCCAAATGTCGTCATCAACATCATCAGCATCTGTCCAACATGAAGCCCCCAAAGGGTCAACTCGTGTACCCCCCCACTGTGGATAATCCATTTTTTTAAAGGGCCCTCTTTGATGAAAAAAATGGGGTTTGGGGGGTTTAGAAGGAAATTTTAAAAATTTTCAAAGGCCCAAAAAGTATGATTTTCTCTGCTCGGGACGCCAGTTACTGACCCCCAAACAAGGAGGGGGGATGAAGGAAGCCGGTCAATGGGAAAAAAATCCCGGGGGGGTCGGCAACGCCTTGCAGGGGCCCTTGCTTGTAGCCCGAGCTTCGGGGTGCGAAAGTCAGGACGCCCAAGCCCCTTTGTGCTGATATGATGATGATGACGACATTGCGGCCCACCCGGGTTTTTTCCGAAAATTTTTGTTGCGAGGGGCTTCATCAGGGGAGAGGAGGAAAAACGAGGGGGTAGTTTCAATAGGGGTTTTCCCCCAAAAAAAAGGGGAGGGCGGTCGCAGAAATCCGCTGATTTTATTCCGCCAGCCACGGTCGGAAAAACCCCCCGCTCCCCCTTCTTTTCCCTTTAAAAAAGGTCCGGGACCTCTCAAGCCTGGGCCTTTTTTGAGAAACCCTTTGGGATTCACCCAGCATTTTCATTTTGGCCGCCTTTGCCGTAAAAAAAAAAAATAAAAAAAAGAGGCAAAAAACCTTAAGTGGTTAACCACCACCAAAATTTCAAAGTCACATGCGGGCGAATGCCTGTTAAAATTGGGGGGAAACATTTGGGAAAAAAAGGGCCCAAAAAAAGGGACGCCGGGCCCCCAACCACTTTTACACCCTCTGTCTCCGCCTCCTCCTCCTCCCCCCAAACCACCAAGGTTCCCCCAGCTGCCCATGTCTCTCAGAGTCATAAATCAGGGATCACCCCTCCGCTTCAGCCTCCCCCTTTCGCCCGAGTCCCACCAGCACCACCAAAAACCCATCCTACCCCTTCCCCTTTCCCCGCCTTTTTTAAACCCCTGCACCCCTTTACAGGGGGCCAGGTCTAGCAGCCAGCCCTTCTGCTTCCAGGTTTGGGAGCAGAAGAAACACTTTAAAACCCCAAAACCCTCCCCAAAACCAAAAGCCTGAATTTTCGGCATTGCCCGGGTTTTGGCCCCCTTTTAAATGTTCCTTTTCCCCTTCTGGGTTTGGGCACAGATGGGTTTCCCCCACGTCATGGCCCCCCGCTTTCCTCCAAAACCAAAATGCCGAGGGGGCATTTTTTGCCAGGAAAAAACCGTCCTGCCCCGGCCCGCCACGTGTAAACAAAATTTCAAGGCGCGGGTTGTTGCATTTTGTGTCCCCGGAAAAATCCCTCCAAACCCCCGACACATGGACTAGTAAGCCCGGCCAAGGGCCCCTATAACTCTTTAAAAGCTCACTGGGGGGGCTGGGTGGATGTCTTGGGGGGGACGGTTTGGGTCTCACCGGCCAAAGCTCTTCAAAAAACCCCAGGGATGGTGGCCCGGGGTCTTTCCCCCAAGGCCTCTGGGGGGCTTTACGTTCCCAAGACACCCGGCCGTGTTGGAAATTTAAACTGCCCCCTTTGGGGACCGTCCAAAACACGGTCAAAGGGGTGTGGACGGCTTTAAACAACCGGGGAACCCAGCGCTGGCTTTTGGGGGACAAAAGCCTTGTGCCCGGCAAAGGGGGTGTGCGATAAAACGGGGGGAAAAACTGCCCCCCGGGGCCCCCCTTTTAAAAAGGTAGGCTGGAGCAATTTTCCCCTTCCCGGCACATGTCATTAACCTTTTCGTCCGGAAAAATTTTTAAAGACAAAACCCCGGGCCTGGACCCGCCTGCTGAAGAAGGCTCGAGGGGCTGAAATTTGCACTTCCGCCGTTAAAAACACCCTGCTTTTTTGGGTTCCCCCCCCGGGTGGTGGGAGCGGTTTAGCTCGGCCTCCCCGTCAAACCGTCTCATTGTTGAGTGGCAACCGCTTTGGGAAATTCCCCCCTCCACATGCTCCGCGAAATTTTGGCAGCGCGGGAATGCCTTACCCAAGTACGAAGTTTACAAAAAGGCCCCGACAAGCAGCGGTACGGACCTCGGGGGGTTTTTTAAAACCCCCCCGAGAGTTTTGGGGGCAGGGGAAAGAGTCTTTCACCATCCTTGCCCGTTTTTTAAGAAGCCACCAAAATGGTCATGCGGACAATGCCCTTGTCAGCAAAGAGCATTGTGGGGATCTTAGTTCTGGAACGAACGGGTTTGGGCACTTGAAACAACAGGTCCCCCCAGCGACGGGGAGGAGACCCGGGCACAGATTTTCGGGGCCCCGGAGCCTTTCTCTCCCCAAAAACCCCCAAGGCCCGACAGTTTTCAAAATTTTTATCGGGGGTTCATTAGGCCAGTTTGGTTTTTGGGGTCCAGAGCTAGTGCAAAGGGGGGCGCACGCTCCAGGGGGCATCCCTTCCCGGCAAGTCAAAGGGGTGTGTTTTAAGCTGTGCCGGAGGCAGCGGGGAGGGGGGAGGAGGGGGGAGGAGGGTATTTTCCCAGACACCGATGTTACCCGACGTCCCCCGCCCCTTTGGAAAGGGGGTTGGCCCCGAATTTTTAGGCGGGGGAGGAGTGAGGGAAAATCAGTTTGCTAGTGCCCCCCGACCCAGAAAGGCCCTTTGGGAAAAATCCCCAAAGCTCCATCTTTTAAAATGAGTGCTTTGGATGCTCTATTTTCCCCCAAATAAACCTTGCTTAAGGGCCAAACAAAAAGAAAAATAAAATTACCCGGGGGGGCCCCCCTCCCCGGATTTCCCCGGGAAAAAAAACAAAAATTTAGCACTTTTCCCTTTAAACCCCCCCAAAAAAGAGAGTTTAAAAACAGGAAATGGAGACCCTTGTGAATTTAAACAAATGGGGAATCTGTTGCTCTGCTTCAAAAGTTCCCAAATGTCACGGGGGAACAACATCCGACGTTGGGCAAAAAGTAGATTTCTTTAAATAGGGGGGTAAACGGGGAGCAGCAGGCAAGGTGGCAGAAGCCTAATGGGTTTACCTCTGGCAATCTTTTTACCACCTCACCGACGCATGCCCAAAGCGGGCAAAAACATCCCAAAACCAGAGATCAGCTTAAGATCATGGTGGACGACTATCTGCTTTTTCAACACCGATGTTTTTTTCATTTTCCGGGCCCCAAAAGACTTCTGGGTAAACCAAAATGGCCCAATGGGCCCGGCTTGGGTCGTTTAAAGCCATAAGGGGGTGGGTCCTGCCCAGCCCGCCCGCGTTTAAATCCCGAGCGGGACCTTCAGCAAGGGTGGGGAGTTTTATTACAGACAAAAAGAATCCGGCTTTCCACAGATAATGTGGGGTCGTTTGACTTTTATCAAGATGAATCAGGCAGGGGTCCTGATTATGTTTTTGGGCCCAAAATTTCGAGGTCCCCCGTTTTGTTTTCCTTGCTTTACTTCCTTTTCAAAAAGAAATGGTCCTCTTGAAAAAATTTTTTTTAAAAGAAACATTTCCCCCCCCCTGCAATTTTTTTTCTCTTTTTTTCCCCAAAAGTTCATTTTTTGGTTTTTTCGTAGGAGACTGTAAAAGGGCAGCAAGGTTTTTATTTACAACACCCTTTTTCCCTTTTTCTCACTTTACTTAAGAAGTTTTCCCCATTGTCAAAAGGGGTTTTTAGGTCATGTTGCTGTGGATCACAATAATCATGGTCCTTTTTAAAAGAAATTGTGACTTCCCAAGTGGCATTTTTCCCTCACAATTTTTTAAAAGTGGTGGGGAAGTCATTTTTTATAATTTTTTTGGGGGAAAGTTGCTGTGAGATACAGCAAAAATTTTTGGGTCCCTTTTTGGAACAGAAATGTGGGTTCTAAGTGGCCCTTTCTTCCCTCACAATTTTTTAAAAGGGGGCTGAGAAATCATATTTAATTAAATTTTTTGGGGGCATGTAGGGTTGAGAAAAACAGCAATAATCAGGTCCTTTGTAACAGAAATGTGGGCTTCCCAAGTGGGATTTTTTCCCCCCCACAATTTTTAAAAAGTGGCTGAGAAGTAATTTTTTTAAAAAATATTTTGGGTCAGGGTGCTTTGAAAAGCAGCAAACTACCCCGGTCCATTATAAAAAAAATGTTGTTTTTTTAACAGGACATTTTTTTCTTCACAATTTTACCAAAGTGGCTCAAGGGGCATGCTTTGAATTTTTTGGGGGGGATTTTGCTGTGACATGCAGCTTTTTTTTACAGGTCCCATTCTAAAAAATGTTTTTTCTAACAGAATTTGGTTTTTCACAATTGACCAAAGTGGGTCAAAAGGGGCATGCTTTGAAAATTTTTTGGGGGGAATTTTTTCTGTGACTTTAGTATACTACAGGTTTCCCATTCTAAAAAATGTTGTTTTAAAGACATTTTTTTCTTCACAATTGTCAAAGGGGTGGCTCAAGGGGGATGGTGCTGTCAGAATCAGGAATAGTAGGACACTGTTAATGGAAACCATATTGCCCAAAAAGACTTGTTTTTGCAAGTTTTTAAAAATTTCTATCAATCCCCGGGAAATTTTGGCCCAACCCCCTTTAATACAATAAAAAAAGAGAAAAAAAAGACTGGTGGGATTTCCCAAACCCATTTTAAAAAAGTGTTTTCTAGAATTAAAGGTTTCTAAAAAACTTGCATGGGACAAAATAAAAGCTGTTAAAAAAATTCCTCTGAAATTTTAAAGGGAGGTAAGGAAAAATTGACCAATTTAGGTTATTCAGAGGAAAATGGATAAAGGGCCAGACAGGAACAAAGTACAGAGACCAATTTTCCCTCCAGCACTTGAGTAAAAAGGGGAAAAAGAATTTCCAAAAGGGGAAAAGGGGGGACCTGGTGTAACAAAGGGGCGTTAACCCCGTTTTCCAAGTGAAGCTCAATTTTGGGCCCCCACTCATACGGAGGGGGAAGCGCTAACCCCGGTTTTTGACGTTTTACAGAGGAGGCTGGAGTTCTCACACTTTTTCCCCTTCCGCACTCTGCTTTTACAGCAGTTTTCCCTTGCCCGCGCATCAGGGCAATTTTTAAACCCGCTTGTTAATAGATGACGGATGCCAACCTGGGCTTTCCAAACCCCACCCACTGTAATAAATCCGGGCCCCCCGGGGGAAAGTGTGGCCCAGGACAGGATTTTCAATGTCCAGGGTTTTAACTAAAATGGTGGTTGAAAAACTTCCTTTTTCCGGGACTTTTTAAATGGGGGGTCCTTTCAGGGTTTTGGGGGTCATCTTGGCCCCGGGCAGGGTTTTTTCAATGGGCCAGTGAAACTATAAAGGTTTGAAAAAAAACTCCTTTTTCCGGGGACTTTTTAAATGTGGGGGTCATGCAGGTTTGGGGGGGTCATGCTGTGGCCCCCAAAAGGTATAGTCAATGTCCCGGAAACTTAAAATCCTTTGGTTTTTAAAGCTCCTTTTTTTTGGGGGCTTTTTAAAAAGTGGGGGTCATGCAAAGGGTTTTGGGGGCCCTGTGGGCCCCGGACAGGTATAGTCAATGTCCAGTTCAACTAAAATTGGGGGTTGAAAAAACTCCTTTTTTTTCCCGGCACTTTTTAAATGTGGGGGGCATGCCCGGGGGGTTTTGGGGGTCATGCTGTGGCCCAGGACAGGTATAGTCAATGTCCCCGTTAAAATAAAATGGTGGTTGAAAGACTCCCCTTTTTTTCGGGACTTTTTAAATGGGGGGGGTAAAGCAGGTTTTGGGGCTTAAAGCTGCGGTTTAAAGGGCCGGGGTTTTCAATTTTCCAGTTTAATTTAAAAAGGGTGGTTCAAATCATACTGGGCCCTTTTGGCACTTTTTAAATTTTTGGGGATGCAGGTTTTTAAGGGGCAGGCTGTGGGGACAAGACAGGGGGTAGTAAATGGGGCCCGGACATTTTATTTTTTTTTTTTGTTATTCCCCCCTTTCCCCCTCTTCTTTTAAAACCCGGAGGAAAAAAAAGCCCAAATTTTTTAGAAGTGCTGGAAGGTTCCTCTTAGCAGATGTTATGCCGATTAGTTAGTAAGGCACTAAGATTCTTAGGAGGGTAGCGTCACTAGGTAATGTGGTGTAGCCTCTAGATAATCAGAGTTTAAATTTGGGGCATTTGGGAATTGGGTTTTCTAAATATAAGGTTTCCAAAAAGGGTTTTTGATTGAGTGGGGGGGTTCAAAAAGACACTGATTTTTTTATTTTCCCCAACCCGGGGTTTAAAAATCAAATTTTCCCCAAAGGATCAGTTGTACCGGGAGGTCACCTTTTTTCTGTTTAATTTTTGAGAAGCCCAGCTTGGGCTTTTTGAAATTTAAAGACAATGTTTTGCTGCTTTTTTCCTGATCCCCATGCTTTACGGGCTAAGCGAGGGGGGTGAGGGGGGTTTGCCTCTTTTTTTTTTCCTTTCCCCCTTAAAACCCTTTCAGGGTTGGGGTTCCAGATAAGAGTAAACTGCACAGGTTGGGGTTTCCAATTTAAAAGAGGGAGGTCTAAGTAGAGCCACAGTGTATAAGGAAAAAGGTATGTGGAGGATAAGGGGAAAGTAGCTCTGCAGCCCCAGTGGGTTTAAACGGAAAGGGAAGTCAGCGTTCTTTTGCCCAGTGATTTTTCCCAGAGAGTTGCTTCTTAACAATTTTGTGTGCGGGAAAAAATTGGGCGGGCTTAATGTGAAAAGGAGGGGGGCCCTTTTTAAAAATTGCTGGGTTTTGAAATTATGCAAGCAGCTGGGGTTTGAAAGCACTCCTAGGGAAACAGCTAGCGTCCTTCTCTAAGCTCCAGGGAACTCCCACCCGGGGTGCTGCTTGCAATTAGGGGCTCTAAGCGCCAGGGGAAAGTGACTTTTCTAAAGTACCGCTTGCACTCACCGAGGGGAGGAGCTTTTCTGTCTCCCTCGGGGAACAGCGCAGGTCGGTCCCCCCTTAAAAGGCTTGGGTGTCGGCGGGTCGTAGGTCTGGGGAGGTAAAATATGGTGTCGCACCGGAAAGGGGTTCCGTGTCCTTCGGTACCCAGGCAGTCCACCCCAAAGTCCCATCGCATTGCGGCCCGGCGGTCCGGTAGCTCAGCAAGTGGAGGCCCGGGGGCTGCTCGCTGCCTCTGGGGGTTTTGGGCTTCTTACTTCTTGCTGGAAAAAGTGAAGTGCACTAACGATCTTCGGGTGGTGGATCTTGGGGGCTGTTAGCGTGTCAAAATGGCTTTCCGCGCCAGACAGGCCTGCCCTGTGGCCCGGAACCCAGCAAATGTCCCTCTGTAAAGGCAGGTAGTCTTGTACCGAACCTTGAAAATGGTCCAAAAGGGGTCTTGGGGCCCAAAAAAGCCCTTGGGTTTTAAAACTCGTAGGCTTTTTTAACCCCCTACAGGTCTTTCTGAGGACTCAGCTAAACCGTCCCCGGGTCCATACAGGGCCCAGGGCCCCCCCCCCCTGTAACATTTTTAATCTAATTTGTATTAAAAGGTTCATGAAGGGAGTACAGTGCATGATTCAGGGTTTCAAAGAAAGCTTAAACGTGAGTCCTGAATTATATACCACACAGGGTTTTGCTTAGAATCTTTCTTTATCTGCCTAAAAAGTACAACATTAGAAGAATTCCCTCCATCAATAGTAACATGGTGTGATGTGCTGTGAAATCCCACAATTGCTTTGAAAGTTTGTCACTCAGCAACAAGGTGTTATATACAGTAGCCCATTGTCCTACTTTAGGCTTTGGGTGTTCTTAAAATCCCTAACAGTCATGTTAATTTGGAGACCCCACCAAAAAATCACTCTTTTTATTGTAGATTTTGAATTAATGTTTCAAGTGGGGTCAGGCTGTTTAAAAAAACACAAAAGATATATTTACCTACCTTTCCAACAATGCTGCTGCTTCGGAGCTTCCCAGTGATCTGCTCCTCCTTGCCCTCTGGTTCTCATCCTGACACATAGAAGAGCCATGCACGCCATTCACATGTCAGGAAGAAAATCTGGAAGTGAAGAGCAGAGGATCATTGGGGAGATCTGAAGCAGCAGCAGTAGGAGACCAGTAGGTTTAATGCCTATGTTATTTAACTCATTTTAGCTTCAAGCACATTTTTGGTTTTCTGTGATCTAGCAGTTTTAAACTTTTTATTTTTTCTTTAATGGAGTTGTATGCAACCTGGCATTTTGTAGTTTCTGCATGAAACATTTTGGGTACATATAATCTATTGAATTATTATTATTAAATATAAAGCACCATAAACTCCGGCGTGTGGTACATCTGAAAACAACACATCACAGTACATATGGGACAGAAATGTAATCTAAATAAAAGAACAATGTAGGCATATTTACAGATCATTAGGTAGTAGTGTCGAACTGTTCTAGAAAAGTTAAGTTCTAGTAGAATTTCTCGAATTTTTAAAACTCGAACCGAACCGAACATTTTACTGTTTGTTCAAGTAAAGTTCTAGTTCTAGTTCGACACAGTATTTTCAGCTTTGTTATCAGCAGCTTTCTGCATTTTTGGTGGCCATCAAATCACCTTTCTGCACTTTTTGTGGCCATCCAATCAGTGCAGAGCACAGAGAATTAAACACTTATAGAATAAACAAGGCTATATAAATAGTAGCCAAACAAAACCTGTTGCAAAGCACTAACACCTATCACAAAAAAGGTCTACCAGATAACCATATCAAATTTCATACTTTATTAGGTAATACAAAATACATGCTAAAATAATTTTAAAAGGTGACAATGTAACTACACAGAAGCATGACACCAACCCTCACCATCTATATCCAATGAACTCCAATAAAGAGAAGAGTATCCCATAGTACTATATTTTTCATTAGTAAACATTATACATACTTAATTATACATAAAGATAATATATACCCGACCTTATGTGGAAGATGTAATAGAAGATGAAACCCAAGAGTGGCTGATGGGAAGATGGAGTCACGTGCGTTTTGCAGTGCGCTTCATCAGGGGGTAGACAACCATCTAAACAACCTGGTATTTAACTAAATTGGCCAAAGAACAACCCTCCTCCAAACCACCCTATACACCAATCACATGGATCATAACAAACCAAGATTAACAGCAAAATCAAAAGCACCAATAAGGACATACCATATAAGATCGCAGAATTAGGAAATGACAAAACCGGAAACAAGCGCTTGCTTACGGTTTTGTCATTTCCGGATTCAGCGATCTTATATGGTATGTCCTTTTTTGTGATAGGTGACAGAGCACAGAGAAGTGTCAAAGACATCATCGCTGAGGTGTAGGGCTCTCATTGGTCTAAAATCCTGACCAGTTTAATATTTTTTTTTTTTTTGTTTGTTAATCCCATTTTCAGCTCACTCTCGTATTGTACAGACTGTCTTTTTTTTAAGGGTTTTTTTTCTCCCCATAGACAGCAAATTGGGGGTTTTGGGTATTGTGGCTGCATCTTTCCCCACAGAAGCTTTTTTTGGGCAAAATTTGAAAGGCTCACATAATGCCTAACTCTCTATACATGAAATATTATACGATTGTTAGTTTGCAAAAACCTCGTACCCAAAGTTTTTTTTTGCTTTTTGGGGGGGTTCATAACGTATCCCAACCGTGCCCCAAACTCCTATTTTAAAAGGGGGTTTTTGGACCCCCTCAGATACGGGGCCCCAAAAGCAATGCACTGATGCACCCGAAACAACGCCCCTGTTTTAAGCTGCCCTATTTTTTTCATTTAGCCATTGAAAGAATTAAGTTTTTTAGCCCTAATTTTTTTCTGTCACTTAGACCAATTTTCTTCATAAGTTGTTCCATGTACCTTTTTTACTGTTGGGGGAATTTGCTTACCTCACCTGTATAGGTATAAAAATTAACCAGAACATCTTCTCGAACTAGAACTTTTTACTGTTCACTCAACACTATTAGGTAGGTCAAATACCAAGTCCCAAGAGGATACTGAAAGGCCGCAATGCAATATTGGAGAGGTTCCACAGGTACAAAAATTAAGGCCATTACGCACACCTCATGCGGGTTTGCTTAAAAACCCAAACTGTACATGAATAAAAATGTATACAGGGTGTCAATCATGCCATTTTATATTGTATATTGTACCATGCTGGTGTTGCAGTCACTGCTATTCAATTGGGTGAGCTGTTCAGCATCCTCCAAATGCTCAAAAACATTATTGCCATACCATACCATAGTTTATAACCATCATACTTTCAGATATAAATGCTTAAATATTAATTCTCAACAGACTACAGATAAACCTAGGGGACTGAGAGAGTATACAAGTGCAAAATACCAGTAAAACTGTCACTCTCTCCACTCTCTAAAGGTGGTGGGGGCTGCATGGCATTAAATTTGCGCATAGATAAGTTTCTATGAGATGTCTGCCTTATATCACATGAAGTTACTGACATGCCACATTTCAACATTTAAAAACAAATTTGAATATATAATGTAAGACATGCATGAGTACAGTAATCTTGAGTCCATTTTTTCAAAACAAAAAGGGAGAAGAACCGGGAAAAAAAATTATTTGGGGAGGAAAGCGTGAAAACCCTTGACTGGATAGATAATCTAGTAAAGGGGGGGGCTGGGAAAAGATTAAAACCTTCCATTTTCTTCATGTTGAGTTTTAGAAAGCAGAAAGAGAGGAATAAGGATAAGGCCCATAGACACTCTGTGATCCTGGAAAGCAAAAAGTTAATATCTGAGTCACAAAGGTAAATTATGCTTTATTTCTCGTATAAATAATTTAGGATATAAAATTAATTGACTTTATTAATGAATTTTTTTTAATTAAATTTTAAATTACAGTAACCTTCTGAGACTCAAAACCCCCCATATTTTCCCGGGCAGAAGCTATTTAAAAATAACTTCTATTTTTTTTTTTTATTTTTTTCACTTTTTTCATCATATTTAAGTCCTACTGTCACTACACTACATAAAAATTGTATGTTGGTGCTAATAATTTATAAAACTTTCTTAATAATAACTAAGTTATGTTAACAATACCAATTATGTTAACAATACCCAAATTTAAAACCCGGGGTATATAATTTCTCGTTTAAATTTTTGACTGGTGAAACATGTTCATCCATAATGATTGCCTACCATATCTAAAATCACAGTCCTAAAAATAATGGATTATTTCCAGTATCTATGGTAAAGAATTAATCTGTGATTTTTCCAGAACCTTTTGTACTAAATTCTATTTATAGATGTGAAAGTTAACTTGAAAAAAAAGCCATTTAAAAGCATTGAAAAGGATGAAAAACGTTCGTGCCCCAAAATGTGGTTTTATTAACAATTCAGCTTTGCTACATATGTATTTATATCATATAGTGTGCTGTACACATACTGTATATACGGTAATCATAACTTTGTTGAGAAAATGGCAAGAAAAATTCATTTTGACAGTTCATTATTTCTTATACATGTGCCTAAACGTTTGATAGCAACTGTACATATCTTTTTTTTCAAAACTGCCCCAGCTGACTTAAATATAGTAAGATAAGACCATGGAGAGGCACAGCATTGTTGTTGGAACGAAAACCTGATTTTTTTTTCATATCCCAGACAACTTATCTAAATGTGCAAACTACAAAACCTTAAGTATGTTTGCTTATTTTTAAAAGACTACATATACCTTTGAAAAAGTTGACATGTGGACTAAGCCCTGAGTTTCAGTGTAACTGAGTTTCCTTTTGTTGAATGATAAAATGAGTCACTAGCATAAAAATATAGATGGTCCTTACCCAATAATATTGTTGTTTTTTTTCGGAGAACGCAGAGGACGTTAAATAAATAGCCTGAAAGCATTTCTACCATACTCCTTCCCACACATTTCCTGGATTGTTACAGCTCCATTCTTTCCATTTACAGATGTTGTGATCTCAGCAGATAATGGCTGTAGGCATGTTTCATCATCCTCTCAATCTCAAGAATTTGATAATATAATATAGAAACCATCACATGGTATTTCCACTAGGAAGGCAGAAAGTTTATGACACCTGACAATTTTTATAGGGATTGTCCAAAATGTAAATCATAAATATAAAGAATAGCAAATGTAATAGCATAGTAAGACAAGCAGTACAAGTAGTACTCACCTAATTAATAACCTGGCAATGTAGTATTGATGCTCCAGCAGGGACTCTGTACTTTGTTTACCAGTGGTGGGCATAAGATCTCTGTGATCAGCAGAGGTGTTGCTAGGCCATTTTATCTGGGATTTATGTCCCAGATAAAATGGCTGACTATGTAGGGGACTTATATACCTAACTATGGAGGGGTGCTTATTTACCTGCCTGACTATAGAGGGGACCTATATATCAGCCTGACTATGGAAGTGACCTCTATACCTAACTATGGTGGGGTCCTATATACCTGCATGACTATGGAGGGGACGTATATACCAAACTATGTAGGGGACCTGTATACATATTTGATTATGGTGGGGACCTATATACCTGCCTAACTATGGAGGGGACTTATATATCTATCTGACTATGGAGGGGATCTATATACATGTCTGACTATGGAGGAGACCTATATACCTACCTAACTATGGAGGGGAGCTATATATCTAACTATGTAGGGGACCTATATAAAGCTTAACTATAGAGGGAAACTATATACCAGTCTAAATACAGAGGGGACCTATATACCTACCTAACTATGGGGGAGACCTACATACCTGCCTAACTATGTAGGTGACCTATATACTTATGTAGAGGACTTAGATACCTATCTGACTATGGAGGGGACCTATATACCTGCCTGACTATGAAGGGGACCTGTATACCTAACTATGGTGGAGACCCATATACCTAACTATGGGAGGGGACCTACATACCTGCCTAACTATGGAGGGGACCTATATACCTAACTACATATAGCGGGGACTTATACACCTACCTAATTATAAAGGGGACTTATATACCTACCTAACTATGGAGGGAACTTAATTACCTAGCTAAGGAGGGGACTCATATACCTACCTAATTACAGAGGGCACTTATATACCTACCTAACTTTGGAGGACACTTATATACATACCTATCTAAGAAGGGAAACTATTTCCCTTGGTACCTATCTAAGAAGGGGACCTATACTTACCTACCTATGGAAGGGACCTATATACCTACCTACCTAAAGAAGTTTCCTATATATCAGCCTGCTAAGGGGACATATATACCTACCTACTGAAGGGGCATATATAACTACCTACCTACCAAATGGGCCTATATACCTATTTAATATAAACACTACAAAAATGGTGACAGTACTAAACTCTTTTTCCTGCACCTCCTAAAGGTCATGGCAGTGGTTTATCTTCTGGGAGTGCAGGGAACGGGGTTTAGGTCGCACAACATGATCTTGGGGGTACGGGTCACAGCCACAGCACAACCTCCAGGGAATTGGTCCTCTTTTTTTTCCCCAGGACACTTTGCCTGTTAACTGTGCCTCGTACTTCCCCCTCCTCTCCTGCAAAATACAGCCCCCACCTAGCATCTAATAACCCCCCAAATCAAACCATCATTCCATGGGGAGTTTGTACAGAAATAGGGAACGGGTAAGGAGCTGCTGGAAAAGTGAGAATTCTAAGATGTGTGTAGTAAATTCTGCAGAGATGAGTTGTAGCCGGGAGAAGTCGTCATGATGGTCTGGGCCGAAAGGAAAAAAAAAACAGACGACCACTATGATCAGAAAAGTTGTCACCTGTGAGTCACTAGCTGTAACTACACTGCAATTACTTCTATGTCTACAGAGCCTGTGTATGACTAGTAGTCGCTATGTGGAGGTTGCATGTGGTCACGGTCTGGCAGTATTATTTAGGCCTGTAGGTAGTGGTACCTTTTAGGTAGTGGTAGAATTGGAATTAATGGTATGTTATTGTGGGATTTTTTTAGAAACAGTATGATGACAATATGTGTGGTATATCTGCTTCATGCATATAATACATAAATTAGAGGTTTTGAAAAGGCTAATTTGTTAGTGCTGATTTTCATTGTAAAGTGTGGTGGACAGGATCTGTGTGGAACACGTGTAAAATTAGTGTCAGGAACATACCTGTACTTTTTTTTCTCCATAAAAATGCATGCCACAGTTCACGATGTGCGATGAAAAATGCTGTGTGAACCCAGCCCTACTGAGCTAAATGATCCAAAGATATCCCGGGCCCCAGATGTTTTAGAACCTTAGCAACGCCCCTGGTAATCAGTCATCAGCCTCTCACTTGCCATACTACTGAAATCATAGCTCCCATAGCTTAACAGGGATGCCAATAGTGTGGTCCATAACTGCTGAGACAACAGATTGACTACAGTTGGCACAGGCCAGCAGTTAGTAAACAAAGAAACTTGTGGCGGCTTGAGCTTCTCCACTGGATTGACAGTAATTTGGAGGGGTGAGTACTGCTTGTATTGTTATTTTACAGACATAGCAAAGATGAACTTGACAGATAATGCACCATGAAATCAAGTGTTATTTCAACTTTTGACAGAAATTAAAAATTACGGGCACCAGAATAATTAAACGGGTACTGCCACTGTGTTAAAAAGCATAAAGTACAAGTAAACCAGAGAAAAGAAGACTCAGAAGTTGGCACACGACCAGAAATAATGAAAATATAAACATGAATCTTTATTATGTATAAAAGAACACCAGAAAATAAAAAATAAAAACAACAAACAGCTGAAATATATCACAAGGTCTGTAGAAAATAATCTTACAGACCTAATTCTGGCAAATTATAATATCACAAAAAATATATAGTGTCAAAGATAGTGCAATCGCAATTCTACTGAGGAGTCTGTATCTATGGTAACACGTATGGAGTTCACTGGGTTTCCCTGCATCAGTATCACCTTATTTGGGATGCTTTATTTATATTTTGTTAAATTATGTTTGCTTCTTTATCATAAATTTCAATTAAGCTTCTATATACTTTTTGTTCTTAGTATTGCATTATATCTATGGTGTATTATTGTGAATGCACTTTTTGATTCTGAGTCTATGCTAAGTGTAGCACTTTTTGATATTATGTCTTGGTTTGTAGATTACTTTCTACAGACCCTGTGATATATTTCAGCTGTTTGCTTTTTAATTGTTTCTATTTTTTCAATTCTGGTGTTTTTTGTCCCTAATAAAGATTCATGTTTATATTTTTTATTTAATATGATTGTATGCCATTTTATGTGTCCTCTTTTCTCTGGTTTGCTTCTATTACTTCACAAAAAGCCATGATATCATGGTAAAGCTAAGTTCTGGTACATCCTTCTTATATTTGTTGTGTTTTACTTAATTTTGGACAAGGCTGGACAACCCTTTTTAATTTTATCATATTTTTATTTCACTTATAACATTAGTATTTGAATGTTCACATAAAATGCAGTACTTTTAGCAATTTTCCAGTCCCCATTAATCCCGAGAATAAAGGGGTGTAGCTGTGCCTTAGCGCTGTGTCCTTTTCACTTTCTTTTCTGTATCTGCTGTCTGGGGCACTATATCTATAAAGTATTGATATAACTGAATGTTATGAAACATTATTACCTTAGTATGTAAAATGCTCAGACATAAGTTATGTAAAATCTGGTACAACATAATCAACCATAATGATTGTCAACCATCTGTAAGTTCTGTATAGCGCAACAGGCAATGTGACAAGGTAGTTATGTAGCCTTTGTTAGATTCCAGTTTAAGCATACCGTATTCTTTCCCAATCTCTTCCTCTGAATTCAAATGGCACTACCTCTACTGATTTGTGCATCCAATCAGACATAAAGCCAGGGGCGTTGCTAGGGTCCTAAAACATCTGGGGCCCGGGCCCTTTGTGTTTTGCTCAGTAGGGCTGGGTTCACACGACATTTTTCACGCCACATTGTGAACTGCGGCATGATGTGTTTTTACAGAGAAAAACCTTCTGCTCCTGTCACTAATTTTCAGCATATTCCACATAGAGTGACCCTATATCTATATACCTGCCTCAGCAGTCACAGCACAATGAAAATCACCAATGACAAATTTACTTTTCAAAACCCCATCACCTCCGTATGACAGTGTAATACCCCTAAACAGTCACCAAAACATACACCTACACATGGAGCAAATCTACCAGACAAATGATTGTTACTAAAAACACTCCTACAAAACCAAGTCCCAAAAATATTACTACAAAGGACCAAATAATCCTGCCAGACCCTGACCAAACGCAATCCCATATGTGACCATCAGCTGTACACAGGCTCTGATTACATATACCACCGCCATACAGGGACCATATAGTGATAGATACTAGTTGTATGTAGGCGCTCTGCAGACATATAAGTGATTACACTGCAGTTACATTTAGTGACTCACCGGAGACATCATTTCTGATCAGCGTCGTTCACTTTCCCTTTTCTTCTCCATCCGGTTCACACCTTCATGCTGATATCTCCCGGCCAATACTCGTCCCTGCAGATTTGGACACAAATATCTTAGAATCCTCACATTTCCAGCAACTCCTTAATTATAGGTATATAAGTCCCCTCAGTCAGGTAGGTGTATAGGTCCCCTCAATTAGGCAGGTATATAGATATAGGGTCAATGTCAGGCAGGTATATAGATATAGGGTCAATGTCAGGCAGGTATATAGATATAGGGCCACTCTCAAGCAGGTATATAGATATGGGGCCACAGGCAGGTATATGGGGCCACAGGCAGGTATAGGGGGCCACAGGCAGGTATATGGGGGCACTGAGGCAGGTATATGGGGCCACAGGCAGGTATATGGGGGCACAGAGGCAGTATATAGGGGCACTGAGACAGGTATAGGGGGCCACAGGCAGTATAGGGGGCCACAGGCAGGTATAGGGGGCCAGAGGCAGTATAGGAGGCCACAGGCAGTATAGGGGGCCACAGGCAGGTATAGGGGGCCACAGGCAGGTATAGGGGGCTACAGGCAGTATACGGGGCCGCAGGCAGTATAGGGGGCCACAGGCAGGTATAGGGGGCCACAGGCAGTATATGGGGCCACAGGGAGGTATAGGGGTCCACAGGCAGGTATAGGGGGCCGCAGGCAGTATAGGTGGCCACAGGCAGGTATAGGGGGCCACATGCATGTATAGGGGGCCACAGGCAGGTATAGGGGGCCACAGGCAGGTATAGGAGGCCACAGGCAGGTATAGGAGGCCACAGGCAGTATATGGGGCCACAGGCAGGTATAGGGGACCACAGGCAGGTATAGGGGCTGCAGGCAGTATATGGGGCCGCAGGCAGTATAGAGGGCCACAGGCAGGTATAGGGGGCCACAGGCAGGTATAGGGGGCCACAGGCAGGTATAGGGGACCACAGGCAGTTATAGGGGGCCACAGGCAGTATATGGGGCCACAGGCAGGTATAGGGGGCCACAGGCAGGTATAGGGGGCCACAGGCAGTATATAGGGCCACACAGGCAGTATATAGGGGCACCGAGGCAGGTAAACGTTATAAAAATAACAACATTAATACTCACCTGAGCATCCCCGGCAAGCGCGCTCTGTCCTCTTCAGCCCTCGCTCCTCCCGCATCTCCTCGGGCGCACAGCCTGTGACGCGCTGTGCGCCCGAGGACAGGCAGTGGCGTGATGAGGTCATTACATCGCGCCGCTGCCAGCTGAGCCGCACGGGGCCGCGCCAGGTCCTCAGCGCTATGAGGACCCGGTGCGGCCCCGATGTGTCGGACCCGGAGACGGTTCGACACTGTCTGCGGGGCAGGGAGCGCTCGCTCTCTGCTCCGCAGATGCCCGCAGTTGTATGTGCGTCCAGCGGACGCACATGTAGCTGCAGGGCTAGTCGGTGCTCCAGGCCCATGGCAGCGGCCTGGAGCCCGGGAGGTTCGGGGCACAGGGGGTTTTATTCGGGGCCCGAGCCCCGGACAAAACAGTCTAGCGACGCCCCTGCATAAAGCCAAG
The DNA here is from genome assembly GCA_025379985.1 of Phyllomedusa bahiana. Classification (NCBI taxonomy): domain Eukaryota; kingdom Metazoa; phylum Chordata; class Amphibia; order Anura; family Hylidae; genus Phyllomedusa; species Phyllomedusa bahiana. The sequence goes on from JAODAL010004634.1 coordinate 44,349, forward strand.
ACATACTTATTTCCTGAAAGCATTACAGACAAATCAGTAGACAGTACTGCCAATACAGTCATAATATTGTAAATACATCTTGGTGTAGAGGAGAAGCAAAGAGTTAGGCCATGTCTACAGGGCAATCCTTCCTGTAAAATTCTACCAATATTTTACAATCGGTTTTCACTTTTTACTGTGTTTTTGAATGCGGATTTTGGGGTCTGTTTTCAGATTTCGGCTGACTGATTAACATTAAGCTGTACTGTAAATTGCACTTTTCATGATAAATGCGACAGAGTATAGAACATTTTCTAAGTTTTCTGAATGGATTTCGGATTTTAAATTCAACCTCAGAAAATCTGAGCTGTGTACACCACAGCTTGGCATTTCTATAGAGTTCTATGGGGTGATTTACGACCGGATTTTTGTGGATTCTAAATACTAAACCTGCTTAAAAATCTGACAATAAACCAATGCAGTGTAGCCGGAGTCTTAGTGCTCCATGCAAAATAATTTTTATCAATGGAGGGGAGAGATTATGACTGTATTTACTTTTGTGTGTTTGTGACGTTAAGTATCCTTCGATATATCTTATATGTTTTTGTAAGATACCGTTTAACAGCTTGTGTCAATTCAGACAGGGTCTATTGTTTTTCGGGCAAGTCCAAACTAGCAGGATCTTTTTAATATCTAAAGTATATGAGAAAACAGCTGATCATTATTAAACTTATGCATTTATATGGGACAAAATGCATGGCTTTTTATAAATTTACAGTAATCAAAATACATATTCCAAAAATACTAGTTAAAAAAAACTAATTTTTGGCTCCTGAAAACAGAACCAGATCCAGAAAACTGACTAAAAGTTATTTGTCAGTTGAATAAAATGAAGGGCTTATCTATGAAACTTCCACACATTCTTTATTTTCCATATAGGCAGTAAAGGCATAACTTGAAGTTTCTGGGACGCATATAATATATATCTCGGGCCCCCCACTTACAATGTGACATTCAATTTTTTTGTTGCAGACAGGCCCTTGGGTCCGTTCAACCACCACAGCTTGGTTACAGTTATTGCCTCTGCAGCACCTATAAATAAGCCACTAGTGGCTCTAAGCTTACACTCAACTGAATGCATTTTTCAAATATTTAATTAGAAACATGGCTTAAAGCACATGCAAGACATAGCACTGTGTTCATTCGTCTGACTGATACAGTACCGCATGGTACTCACATCTTTGGAATAATTTGCTGCCTCAGCACTTGGAAATTGCATGAATTTTATTAAATTTTCCCCAGTACTTGCTATTGTTCTTTGGTGCAGTCATATGAATGTACTGTTACTATTTTATAATTACACCACTGACAGAAGAAGGGAGTAACTTTCATTATTACTTTATATTAGCATCTGCTAAGGGGTATGATATGCAGATGTAGCAAAGATAAACTTGGCAGATGATGCACCATGACAGCATAGAAAGTTATCTCAACTCTTTCATTTCAGTTAGTGCTTACCGAAAATAGTTCAATGAAGAACAAAAAAGTCAACAAACGACGGTATCATGGATTTACACGGTGCATTGATGTGTGTAGGGACGAAGGATTCCTTGTCTACACTAATCCTACAGACAAGCTACTGTAACACTGGACTCTGTGCCTAGAATGGCCATGTGAGCATTAGAATTAGGTTATGGAGCAGTGGAAGCATGATGTATTACATTTTCTTTTAAATCAGCTGTGTGCAGGGCCGCCGTTAGGTGGGGTGCAGCCAGTACTCCCATACGGGGCCCAGCCAGATTGTGAAGCGGGGGTGGGGTGGTGGGGGCGCCACCACCGGCAGGTACCGCCCCTTTGCTTCACAGTAATGATAGAGAATCTCTACCATGTCAGCTGTCTGCCCTGTCAAGGGGGTTTGCACTGCGAGTCAGGCTGCGCACCCTAGCTTTCCATATCTGTGATTAACTTCTTCAGCGCAGTCGGGGCCCTCCCTCCTCCCTCAGACTGCGGGCGGAGCCTCACCAATTCAAATGATACCACGCTCGGCAGTTCCTAAATGCCAGTAGGGAGTGAGCGCAGCTTCCTGAGTGCTTATGAGGGAGGGGTGAGTCTAACACATATGACTGCTTTTGCTAAAAGAATATTATTCACACCTTAAAGAAGACTTGGATAGTCCTGAACTGAAATCAGCCCGGGTGTTTGGACAACAGACTTTGTTTCCTCCTTGGTCAGGGTACTTATGTGCCTTCTAGCACTAAGGAGCATAATGAACTTGCTGCTGAGGTGCCTTACTACATTTATTCCTGGTGATGTTTCCACTAGGGATTAGTGATAGAAGAGACTTTTTATGGTTTTCTCATAAAAAAAAAAGTATGAAGGAGGGGAGCCGGGCCGCTTGTCACACAGTGAAGTTCCTGGCTCAGTCAGGATGCTGAGCGCTGCAGCCATGATCAGCACAAGGTCCTGGCAGAGTTAGGAAGTTCAGCTTCACACTGCCCCACAGTGAGTGAGAGGCTCTACCCCCTGCTGTGCTCCCGGTCCCAGACCATCATCTGCAGCTACACGAAGTTCAAGATCACAGCAGCAACTCCAACAGGTGCCCACATTCTGGAGGTATCAAGTGAGTGAGTAGCCTCACTATAGAGACCAGGACTAGGTCATATAATAAGGGTGGAACAACATAATCTTCATGACTGTGAACTTTACTGAATGTATATATGTCTGTGTATACATGTGTGTGTATGTGTATGTATATATGTGTGTATGTATGTATGTCATACATGCCAACTCTTCCGCTTTTGTCAGGGGGGTCCCGCTATTGGGGGTCCCCCCCCCCGCCACCCTGGCAGAGTCGGCGAACCTTCCGCCGCCAGCAGGGGTTCTTTAAATGACGGCGGCGCCAGAGTAGTGCTGGTGCGCTACTGTGGCGCCACCGGGCCGGTCCCACAGACGGGTGAAGCGGCCGCAGCGGCCGCTCACCCGTCCGGCGCGTCTTACTGTGCAGGCAGGAGGGATCATTCCCCTCCTCCCTTCTCCCTCTGTATGTACAGCGCCAGTGTGCGCTGTACATACAGATCAGCGTCGCAGGGGGTGTGTTGAGGTAAGTGCCTTTTATTATTTTAGTTTTATTAGCTATAGGGGGGCTCTACCTGGCTACAACAAAGGGGGCAACTACCTGGCTACTACAAAGGGGGGCTCTACCTGGCTACTACAAAGGGGGGGGGCTCTACCTGGCTACAACAAAGGGGGGCTCTACCTGGCTACAACAAAGGGGGCCTCTACCTGGCTACTACAAAGGGGGCCTCTACCTGGCTACTACAAAGGGGGCCTCTACCTGGCTACTACAAAGGGGGCCTCTACCTGGCTACTACAAAGGGGGGCTCTACCTGGCTACTACAAAGGGGGGCTCTACCTGGCTACTGCAAAGGGGAGCTCTACCTGGCTAATACAAAGGGGGCCGATACCTGGCTACTACAAAGGGGGCCTCTACCTGGCTACTACAAAGGGGGTGTCTACCGGGCTACTACAACGGGGGGCGCTACCTGGCTACTACAAAGGGGGGCTCTACCTGGCTACAAAGGAAGGGTTCTACCTGGCTATAAGAGGGCTCTACCTGGCTACAAATTGGGCTCTACCTGGCTGCAAAGGGGCATCTACCTGGCTGCAAGGGGCACTACCTGGTTATAGGGGGCTACTACCTGGCTATAAGGGCACTACCTGGCTAGAGGGGGCATCTACCTGGCTTTCTTCCTAAGCCGTTATGCAGTTAGGTGGAGTGGGTGTGGCTTTTTGAAGGGGCATGGGACCGCACCAAGATGGGCGCGCCGCCCTCTTCAATCTCCTGCTCTTCCACTTTCAAAAGTTGGCAACTATGATATATGTGTGTGTGTGTGTATGTATGTGTATATATGTATGTATGTGTGTATTATGTATATACAGTATGTGTGTATGTATATGTGTTTTTATGTACATGTGAGTGTATGTTTGTGTGTATTATGTACATACAGTATGTGTGTGTATACATTTTTTTCTGGGGTTGGGCAGTGAGGGTTGCTGGCGCTTGGTTGATGGAGTGATGGCGTTGACAGGAGGCGGAGTTGACAGGAGGGCCCTGAAATCTCTGATGGCTGCCCTGGCTGTGTGTGTATGTATGTGCTGCTCATCTAGGGAAGAGATGGCACTGATGTAATTATGGGAAGGTATCAAGTCAGTAGGGTTAGTGTAATACTTTAAGCAATATTTTGCTGAGAAGACTGGCATTCATGTGGCTGTAAGTTTGACACACACTTATATAAACATTGTTTGAAACCAACTACACCCTTACATGGCAATGGAATGGTATGCTATAATAGCAGTGGTTTATTTCTGCAGGATAATGTCCCTTACCACACTGCAAAAATTGTTTAGGAAAGACCAAAAAAAAAGCATTGAAGGTGTTGGCTTGGTCTACAATTTTCCTAGATCTCAATCTAATTGAGCATCTGTGGGTGGGATGTGCTTTCAAAATAAGTCTGATCCATGAAGGCTGAATCTTGCAACTCAAAGAAGGATTTACTAACAGCATTTTGGGACCAGATACTACAGGACACTATTAGAAGAGTCCAAACTTTGATTGATCAGAGTTGTTTTGACATTACACGGAGGATTTTCACAATATTAGGCAGATCGTTTTATTTTAGGACTTATCAGTGTACAGATGTAGTAATTTGACAATTAATGACATTGTGTGACATAGTTATGTCAACTTTTCCGATGCTGTTCAGTGGCTTTCGCCATGATCTGAGATTAGATAAATTAAGATGTTACTGTAAAATAAACTTTTCTACAGTCATTTATATTACAGTTACTGCATGCAACATTAAAGGGGTTTTCTCATAATTCTGTTTTAAAGAGTCACAGTCAGATTCAGACTCAAACTTCCTGCTTAAGCTGTGGGCGAGTCTACATTAGTGATTGGCATATCATCTCTGCTATTCCTAATTGACTCTATTCAAGTGACTTGACTGCTGAAGGGTTCAAAATAGCAATGTCCAAGGCTACAGAGCTCTAAAGCTTAAAATTTGTTATTACCTTAGGTAAAGCTTTTGTGCTAGAGATAAGACTCACCATAGTAAGATAACGGAAGGCAGCTTAAGACGATGAGAGATAAGAGAGATCTCCTGAACAAAGAAAAATCAGCATAGCAATGTATTTGGTAATAGTCTTCATTTACTTTTCTCTACATGTTAAAAGCTAAACATTTTAGTGAGAAAACCTGTTAAGTCAGTTTTGAGGTTTTGGATATATAAAAGTAATTTTAGTAAGTTCCTTTTTCAAAATTACTGTGATATTTTAATTTTTCTGTTCCAAAAGTTACTATAACTATAGCTATAGATATGTATATGTAACGGCCCAGTCCAGTATTTGTCAGATGTCAGGAGGTGTGTTGTTGCCATTAGCAACCCTGGACTATGTGTATTAGGGCCTACATGTTTATATCCTAGTTTAAACCTCTCTTGTAGTATATTTAATGAGCAATGTATTTCTATTTGTGTGATATTCTGTGTGTATTGATCTCTAGTGGTGAAGGTGTTGTTACAGTTTCCATAGCAACCCACTAGTAGATATTGATTTGTCACTTCATATGTCTGTAAAACAAGTGTTGAGCTTGATCAGAGCTCCTCCCCTGCAACCCATCAGTCTCTTGTGATTGGCCAGGGGAAAGCTGGCTCCACCCACCCTCTACCCAAGAGGCTGTGCGGGTTCTGACAGTTGGTAGTCTGGCTTGGCCAGAGTCAAATCTTACCTCCCTGCATCATCTCAGAAATTCTGTCAGGCCTGAGGTTTAGTCCCCTAACCTGGTCCCAGGCAGCTATAAGGATTGATGCGTGACCTCATTGTCTCAGTAGGACATTCTCTGTATTTAGTAGTTCCTGCTGTCGGATTGGTGAAGTGTTAGAGGGTCTCCCATTCACCGTCCATGTCTTCCTGGCTTACAAGTCAGTGTGTCCATGCGTATCCCTCCTCCTTGTCAGTGAGCGTTTACAGCGTCATCGTCTCTCAAGTTTATTCAAGTAACTTCAAGTAACCATTCACACGCACCTTATAAAGGCTGAAAACCGCAAGTCCCTGGAGCAGGTCCATGTACTTCATTTTGTCCATCTGCTAAGGCCAAATCCATAGTAACCATGGTAACCCCTTCTCTGAAGCTAAGGAGTCTGATCAACCCTGCATTTACTCAAGACCTTATATACCTGTATCGAACTGTATAAAATTAATCCCTTCAGTAAGATTTTCATCTATTTGCACCATTATTGTGTAAAGACATTTTATTTAAAGAAGTTCCATTGTGTATATGCTGAGAGGAGAAAGGGCTCCATCACCGTTGGACCCCACCGTGACAGGAAGGTTGCAGAAGGTGAGCCCCAAAGTTGCACTACAACACCCAGCAACACCCTCCAGCACGGCAACATCATTATCACTCATAGGGTATGACATATATATTTAAGGTTTCTATACATTCGCCAATTTTATAAAAGGCCTATGAAATTAACCATAAATCAAAATGATGTTTAAAGTATTCATAAAATTGCAAATTTTTATGACAGGTATTGAATTCTTTGAAAAAATGGCACTCAGGATATTACATATAGATGCTCCGCATTAAACTACTGTACAATATAGGTGAAAAGAAGAGAATTAGTTATAGCTGAATTTAATTTATTTACCTTAAGCTTTCTAAAAATATTTTGCATTCACAAACAAAATAACCATTATCAACATAATAAAAAAGGGACACAGTCTAACTCTGTGTGGCGTCTCTCTAACGTGCACATGAACTGTCCTTTTGATTTAAGTGGCCAGTGTGCACTAGCAATCTGCTCATCCTTCAATGGTCAGGTCTCTGGTGACTAATTGAAGGGACATTCCCTCTCACCTCTGTGCCTCATTTTTGGTAGTGTTTTGAGGTGTTTCCTCACAACTTCTGTATATGGATTTCTGGTATTGACCTTGACTTGTTTTTTAGGCTTTGCAACTTGTTCACTGCCTGCACTGACCTTTGGCTTTGTCTCTGATCTCGCAAAAATTCTGCCTGCTTCGACCCTCTGCCTACCAGACTACATCTTTTGTCTGCTCCCTTGGTACTGGCTATCCCCACAGGTGAGTTCACTGAAGCAAAGAACAGATCCATGTATAGGATTAAAGTGGTGAAAACCAGGGGGCTCCTCAGACTCGGATCCCCAGCATAATTCTATGCTCAAACCTGCATGTGATCTGGATGATCCCCTATCCCTTAGATAAGTCATGACAGCTTGCCATTGGAAAGTGGGAACACAAGCAGCTTAAAGGTGGGCAAAATAAAGCAAAATAAAACTTTAGCATGAGAAATTGAGTTTCACTGGATATTTGACATCTTGCTTCAAATGTGTGGAATTGCTAGTGCTGTCCATGCTTTTTCACAGAGCCACATGCAGCTTCAGAATCATGCTTTCCCACTCTTAATGGTTAGGCTGTTGGTGTTCTATAGCACTGATTAGCATATCAGCTCAGTATTCCCAGCTCTTTTAATTGCCATGACTGCAGCAGATGTACTCTATAGTGCAGAGGGCTACAGAGCTCAAAGTAAACAATCAAAAATAATTTATCTCCTTTGTTTCTTAGAGATAACACACTCTGTTCTCAATCTGTTGGTGATGTTGCCCCTGGTGATGTTGCCCCTGTTCGCAGATAAGACAAAAAGCAGAAAGAGAAGGTGAGAGCAGGACAGTAAATAGAGAAACCCATGTGCATTCAAAGCAGATAAAATTTATCTTATTTCCTGACCAGGTGAAAATCAAAGGACAAATGTATTTAGAAAAAATCTTCAGTTACCTGTCCCTACATGTTGAAAACTAATATTTATAGTGAAGGAACCCCTTTAACAGTTCCATCTCCTCCTAACTGCTGTGTATATTTCATTCCCCTGTATTGTGTTTTCTATGGTATGTGTAAACTGCTTGGAACCCCCAGCTCTGTTTCAAATAATTAGGATGTGTTAATATGTTTAAGAAATCCTTTGAAGCAGTTCCTTTCTGCTATCTCTGTATAACCCCACCCGTTTCTGTCACCTGAAAGCAGTGATCTAATCAAAAGACACTATAAATTGGTGCCTTGCTGGTCTGCAAGACCTCTTGATCTGCCAGCATTTATTAATTTCCAGCATTCCTTAAGTGACAGCATTTTTGAAGTGATATTGATGAATTTTGACCGAAGTGGGCAGAAGGGGCAGAAACAGATTGTAAGTAATTGAGTTTACAAACCTACAGCTTAGTCACCATGCTTACTATAGCTATCTATCTTGCTGCCTTTTACCTCCTGTCCTACCGCCCAGTCATGCCTCCAAGCAACTCTGGTCACATTAGCTCCTCTCTCCTTCCCTCTCCCATGCACGCATCCCATACACTACTTACTCACTTTAACTACCCCAAACCACCCTTTTTCATGGTGCAGCACAAACGCCGCTCATATTCATCACTGAACCATCTGCGGTCACTTTTCATTCTCCTGCTTCTCACTGCAGGGGACATCTCTCCCAACCCCGGTCCACCTTCCTTTCCCTCTTATCCCACCTCCTCCTTTTCCTCCCACAGGAACCCTACTAACCTGCTTGCTATTCGCTGTACGTCTTTTCCTGTTCCGTTTAAATGTGCTTTGTGGAATGCCCGATCCGTCGGTAATAAACTCACTGCTGTCCATGACCTGTTCCTTTCTAACTCCCTCAATCTCCTAGCTCTCACAGAAACTTGGCTCCAGCAATCAGACACTGCTTCCCTCGCCGCTCTCACCTACGGCGGCCTACACTTCACCCACACCCCCAGACCTGAGAACAGACCGGGTGGAGGAGTTGGCTTACTTCTCTCTCCACACTGCACCTACCAGGTTATTCCCCCTGCACCCTCCCTCACTTTCCCCTCCTTTGAGGTCCACACCCTCAGACTCTTCCGGCCATTTTCTCTCAGAGTCGCGGTTGTGTACAGACCCCCGGCTCACCCCGCCAGTTTCTGGATCATTTTGCTGCCTGGCTGCCACACTTCCTCTCTACTGAAATACCCACTCTCATCATGGGTGATTTCAACATCCCCGTTGACAACCCTATGTCTCCTTCTGCCTCTTGTCTTCTTTCACTAACCTCTTCCCTTGGCCTCTCGCAACTTATAGACTCTCCAACTCACAAGGATGGGAACTCTCTTGATCTGGTCTTCTGTCGCCTCTGCTCTATTTCTAATCTTAGCAACTTTCCTTTGGCTCTCTCTGATTACAACCTTATTTCCTTCACTTTTGCTAACTCTCAGCCTTCTCTGGACACACCTACCCATCACCCTTTCCGAAATCTCCGCTCAATAAACACTGAGGAACTTATTGACACCATACAGTCCTCACTGCCCCTAATCTCCTCCTTCTCCTGTCCTGACCTGGCCGTCAAACATTACAATGAAACTCTCACAACCACCCTGGACATATTGGCACCACTCACACACCGCACCACCAGAGTCAGACGCCCGCAGCCTTGGCACACACCTCAGACTCGCTTTCTGCAGCGCTGTTCCAGGTGTGCTGAGCGGCTGTGGAGAAAGTCAAAGCTACCTGCAGACTTTCTCCACTATAAATTCATGCTCAGGACTTACCACACTGCCCTTCACTGCGCCAAACAAAAATACTTAACCTCCCTCATCTCCACATTACACAACAACTCTAAACGTCTGTTTGACACTTTCCACTCTCTCCTCAGGCCTAAAGCTCAGACCCCGGTCACTGACCTCTGTGCTGAAGACCTGGCCAATCACTTCAAAGAAAAAATTGACAGTATCCGGCATGACATCTTATCACAAACACCAAGCAGAATCCATCCTGTCCCTCCCCGCACGTCCTCTAATCTGCTTTCAGCCTTTGACCCGACATCAGAAGAAGAAGTGTCCAGGCTTCTGCTGTCTGCACGCCCCACCACCTGCTCTACTGACCCCATTCCCTCCCACCTTGTCCAGTTTATTTCTCCAGCTGTCCTCTCTCACCTCACTACAATCTGTAACCTCTCTCTCTCCACTGGTATCTTCCCATCCTCCTTTAAGCATGCTATTATAACCCCCATACTGAAAAAGCCCTCTCTGGACCCGCCCTGCGCTACTAACTACCAACCAGTCTCTAACCTGCCCTTCATCTCTAAACTCCTGGAACGCTTGGTCTACTCTCGCCTAATCTGCTATCTCTCTGCTAATTCTCTTCTTGACCCTCTGCAATCAGGTTTCCGCACCCTACACTCCACGGAAACTGCTCTAGCAAAAGTCTCTAATGACCTCCTAACAGAAAAAACTCAGGGTAACTACTCATTGCTGTTTCTTCTGGATCTCTCTGCAGCATTTGACACTGTTGATCACCACCTCCTCCTCAACATGCTCAGTGCCATCGGTATCCAGGACACCGCTCTCTCTTGGATCTCATCTTACCTGTCTGATCGCTTCTTCAGTGTCTCATTTTCTGGTTCTACCTCCTCTTCTCTTTCTCTTGCGGTTGGAGTTCCACAGGGATCCGTTCTTGGTCCTCTCCTCTTTTCATTGTACACAGCCCCCATTGGACAAACCATCAGCAGATTCGGCTTCCAGTACCATCTCTACGCTGATGACACTCAACTATACACTTCCTCCCGAGACATCACTTCTGCCCTGCTACAAAACACCAGTGACTGTCTGTCCGCTGTCTCTGACATCATGTCCTCCCTGTATCTTAAACTAAACCTCACTAAAACTGAACTTCTAGTCATCCCACCGTCTACTAACCACCCCCACCCTGCTATCTCTGTGTGTGTGGCACCACCATTTCTCCTAGGCAGCAGGCCCGCTGTCTTGGGGTTATACTAGACTCGGATCTGTCCTTCACCCCATATATCCAATCCCTTGCCCGATCCTGTCACCTGCACCTCAAGAACATCTCCAGAATCCGTCCTTTTCTCACTGTGGAAACAGCCCAAACTCTCATTGCTGCTCTTATTCTTTCTCGTCTTGACTACTGTAACTCCCTGCTTATCGGTCTCCCTCTCTGTAAACTCTCCCCTCTCCAATCTGTCCTGAATGCAGCAGCCAGGCTTGTCTTTCTTTCCAGCCGCTATACTGATGCCTCTACCCTGTGTCAGTCTCTGCAATGGCTACCTATTCATTACAGAATACAACATAAACTAATCACTCTCACCTATAAAGCTCTCCACAGTGGTGCACCCCCCTACATCTCCTCCCTCATCTCTGTCTACCACCCTACCCGGGCTCTCCGCTCTGCTACTGATCTAAGACTTCACACCTCACTTATCCGAACCTCCCATGCCCGTCTACAAGATTTCGCACGTATTGCACCAGTTCTCTGGAACATGTTACCCCATGTGATCAGGCACACTCACAACCCTCGCAGTTTTAAGGGTGCTCTGAAAACCCATCTTCTTAGACAAGCCTATCAAGATCCCTAATTGTTAAGCCCCCAAATTCTGTCACATATTCGTCACTTCCTGCACTTTGGCACCCACAGGCACTTATCTGTATATAGATGTATGGTTGGGATGGCAGGTTAATCCACTTTTTATGTATACTACCCCATATTTATGTAACATGGCTGGTCCATTGTAAACCAAGCACTTGTAACCCTTTGTTTCACCCATACACCCTAATACATTGTAAGCTCTTGCGAGCAGGGCCCTCACACCGCGTGTCTGATTTGTACGTAGCTTTTTATAATGTAATGTCTGGTTTGTCTGGGCTTATTCCCACTATATTGTAAAGTGCTGCGGTATATGTTGGCGCTAAATAAATAAAGGTTATTATTCTTATTATTATTATAACAGTAGATATTCTTTTACATCTTACTCTTCTGGAGCTAGGAGGATGAATCGGTATTCTGGATCTAGTGGCCTTTCTGTGTTTTAAATAAGGACTCAATGAATTTTTATCTACTGCCACAAATATAAAGTAAAATAAGTTTTCTATGACATTGTGCACCCCTTTATAGTCAGTTCCCCAAAATCTTTTCCGATGAAAGGTTTGAAAGAAACTTACATCCACATGGATCTCATTGTTTTCATTGTAAACTATTTTGAACAAAAAGTGACCAACTTGGTCAATGTTATCTCTAACATATTTTTCTTTTTTTTTTTGCTTGCAGCGTTTCTCTTTGGCAATTAACTTCAATAATAAACCTTATGGGAACAATCAAGACTGACTGCAACCACCTAAACATTTCCAGCTCTTCTCCCATAATTATTTGCAAGCACCTAGGAAGAATATGTTTTAACTGTAATGTAACTGACCCAACCTATCATAGATTTGAAGAAAGCTTAAAAGAAGTATTCCTGTCTTGAGAAGTGATGATACAGTATAATACTAGTATATGCTAATGCCGAGGGTGGACATATAAGTTGCAACACCTGGAAACACCATTAATAAATTTCCCTGCACAGTGCAAATTTTATCCATATTTCATGCAGGAAACTGCAACATAGATATATTCAAGTAACTAGGATAAGGTTACAGGAAGCACTGGTGATGTACTGTGTAGGAGCCCTAGTATACTTTGGATCCTTTATTTCCTCCCTCTCTGGTCAGCTGGTCTTAATTGATAGACTGATGATTTAATAATCAAAAATCCAATGATTTTAAATGACAAATTAATTCAGGGGGTTTAAAATAGAACCTGAAGTGACACACCGTTCTTGAAATTTGCATAGCACGTAGACAATATTTCCAACTTGGTATTCCATTAGAAATGTTCAAAATATATGTCTTCTGTAGAGAATTACAAGCTCTACTACAGTGAATTGAAAGAACAAACATGTGCCAAAGAGAACCAATTTTCAATACACAGAGCTACACACATCTGCTTGCATTCATAAATGAATTCACTTGCTTACATAAACTGTTTAAAAGAAGACCATTCAAACAAGCAGTGGTACTTTGATTGATTATAAACTCTTTGCACTGTGTGCCATGTGCGTTCTTTCAAGTTTTACCGTACTCTTTTATGATGTGCATATTGTAATCCTCTTACCTTCTACAGAAATAAAGCTGTAATGTGCAAACATATGAGATAATTGAATAAATCATTCTGGTCCACTTTTCAAAATGTAGAATGTTGTTTAATAAAGACTGGTACATGCTGTGTATTGAAGTGTACTAGAACATCATAGTATTGTTTTTCCAAATGATTGATTTTCTTTTCAAGGTTTAAAAGTGCCTTGGTAATATTTCTTCATTTGGGTCAAATAAATCACTTTATCTGATAATTGCATACATTAAAGGGGTTTTGTCACTACGAATATCATAGTTAAATAAAAGGGGACTGTAAAAATAAACAACTTTCTAATAGGTTTCTATTTCCCAAATTCTATCGTTTTGCAGCAGTTCCCTATCTTCTGCCTTTTTAGTGTATTTTCTCACTTCCCTGGTTGGGTTCTGTCCTCTTCACTGGCATTGGTTGCAGGCTCTCCAGTATCATCTGTCTCCCCATGGTCAGAATCACAGGAGCATGCATTCTAGCGCATGCTTCGTGATCCTCTTTCTGTCCCTAATATCTCTTCCTCCTCCCGGCTTGTGAAATGATTAAGAGCATGTGCAATAGCCCTGAATCATTTCTCAGCATCAGCATTGTGTAGGTGTGATCTACACAAGCCGTCTCCACTGTTCGCTTGTGTGGTCGTTTTAACACTATGTTATAGTTCATAGTAGGGAACTCTTATTTCGCTGCTGTGATCTATAACAGTTTTTACAGGCTTTACACACTGCAGTCACCCTTTGTTCTGCTCCCCTCCCCTAAAATGCTGCCTGAGTAATGATTTATTTTCTCATCTGTTTCCTGATAAGATTTGTTATATAGCTCATCTTGAGCTGTGAAGCTAAAACCGACCCTCTGGTTAGCTTATTCTTCTGTTGGTTCCTACATTAGGAGATGACAGGAGAATTCGCTATGCAGAGGATCATTGTAAACTGCAGTGTGGGCACAAGAGGAGCTATACACCTGAACTTATCAGGAAGCAGATAGAAAAACAGTATTCAGGCAGCATAGTAGTGAAGGGGAGCTGAACAGATGGTGACTGCAGTGTAGATCTACAGATGCTCTCACTTCCAATGCTGAGTTAATCTTTCTCAGCTTCGGGAGCGCGTACAATATGCCAGGAGGTGGAAAGACTTCATCAGCAGTCCTACCCTCAAGTACATGATAAACGCACCCCTTTTTTAAACTGAAAACACAAGAAGCATATGGCAAAGGAACAACTGAGGTGGTGAGAAAACCCCTTTAAGCAAAAGTGTGAAGAGAAAGCGTTATGACTTCCTAAATCCACTATCAGCAGTTTTGGCTATTCACAGTTGGAACATTGCAGCATTGCTATGCTTACATTCAATTTTCTTAACTAAGGAAAAGAGTGATGCCTGTTTATATGATATTGATATGGTAAGAAATGCTAATCGACTCAGTTATTTTGGAAAGCACTCCATGCAGTCAACCTAAAGGGGTTCTTTGCCTTGGACAATCCCTAATTGTTAAAAGGGTCCATTGATAATGAGCTGATCACAAAGAGTCCCTTTGCTCTGCAATCAGTTGTAAACTGCAAGGATACTTGGTAGTAAGTTTTTAATTCTCTTACAGCTCCTCCACTGGAGATTATAGACAATTCACAGAGACCATTAAAATGACTGGGTTTCTGTGCATTCCCAAAGGCTATTTTACTTGCTGAGTTTCTTCATTTTTAATACGGTTTTCGGTTGTTTGCCTCTTATAGTTGAAACACAACCAAAAAACACATTTGAAAACTGCATCTGTGCACATAAACTCTAAATGACAATGGTATAGGAATTATGTTGGTATCGAGATGCAGTAAAATATACAAATAGGCTGAATTCCATACTGCATATAGGTAAGGTTTCTCCTTTTTAGTGGCTATTACTTTCTGCCAATTTTATTGGGCAAAAAACAAAGTGGCCAGATGTTTGTCAGTAGTTAAGAGTAAAATATAAAATTCTCTACAAACATTAGGGAAGTTTTATTAACACTGGTGTATGTTACAAGTTGCCAAGGCAGATGCACCTGATGTGGCCAGGATGTGGTGTAAAGAACACTGTGATGAAACTTGGATTGCTTTGCAACACCTTAAAAGAGTGAAAGATAGTGTTAATAAATTTATTCTGTGCTGCTTGTGGACAAGGAATCCCCACCCTCTTTTTGTCTATAGTCATATGTGTCAAAGAAGTGATGCTGGGTTTCATTAACATGGTATTCGTTCTAACAGTTATCTGTGATTGTTTGTCAGAAAAACTTGTCTAAATACATCATCAAATTTTTGCCTCCTGCATTTTAGTTTGGCATTTTTATGGGGTAATTTAATCTAAATAACCTCAATTTTAGGAAAACTCCACAAAAAACTCCAACTGCCATGGGCAAAAAAGTCAGCTCCTATAAATGAGGCCCTATGTCATTTCTATACATAGTGTCCTAATAATTAGTATGACTTCCACTTGCTCTAAGTTTGACTCATGTTTGACCTTATTGGAACATCAAGACATAAACAACACAACAATTTTTGTCACAATGCTACTACAAAAGGTTAGTTTCTGCTCTGGGCAAAACAGCCATCAACAATGTTTTAAAGGACACTGTGGCTCTTAGTGTCAGTTCTAATTGAACTCCTCTAAAATGTAACTATATGCCATATTTAATTTAATTTACAGCAAGCTCATTAGGTCTTATTTAACATTATTATATTTAAAGATACAATTCATTGTAAATATCAATGTATAATACGCATTTTAACACTAAGAAAGGAAAGGTGTTTGTAAAAAAGAGAATGTCTAATGAAACAACCAAAAGGAGACTTCAGCTGTTTTTGTTTTGTGCCATTTTACTTTTAAAGGTATGATTCAAAAGCCTGTTAATGGACTGGGGTGTCTGGACCCCACCAGTGGATTTTTATTCTTAGGGCCCACAAGTTGGGTTGCCTCATTTCACTGTTTCACAGAGCCAGTAGCAGTTTTTATTCATGCATCCTGTCACTTCTTGGTCCAGCTGTGGGTAATTAGCTTATTAATTCTGTGTATTCAAACCTCTGCTTATTAGTCTAGATTAGAGAAAAAACTCCTGCTATTATGTCCACCAGAGAAGCTTCAGAGCTAAAGTAAACAGTAATAATTACTCTCCTTTGTTAGATCAGATAACACTGAAGTTCTCAAGCTGCAGGTAGTTCTGTGCCATAACCTGTGTGATCACTTCTTGCTATCAGATAAAACAAACAGCAGGGAGAACAGAGCAGGGAAGGTTGGTAGTTAGATAACCCTAAAAGCTCTCAGAGGTGATAAAATCATTTGTAGCTCCAAAACAACAAAAATAAACAAATCAATCTATTTGTGAAACCTCTTCATTTAGTGTTCCCTACATGTTGAAAGCTAATCTTTGTAGTGAGACAACCCCTTTAAATAAGTTGGAAATAAATTAAGGAGTAACGTTATATAAAAACTGTACTACACCAAAGCAATCAAATAAGCTTAGTAAATGTGAAGAAATTATGCAAACCTAGGTAAGAAATAAATTTCAACCTTTTTTTTTTAATAAATATTGCATTAAAATGAATACTAATCTTTAAGACTATGTCAGTAGTGAGACACTACTAATGTAAAAAATGTGCGATCAGGGCTGTATGAGAAAGTTTTAGGTAGGCAAAAAGAAACACAGCAAGACAGGTGCAGAAAAAATAGCCTGTCTTTTCCTGGCACATTTCCCCATGTATAAGGTACTACTAATGGTTCCTCAGGGTGTTGCATAAAATTCCTAATAATGTCAATATTCAGTATACATATATTCACCAGAGGACAAAAGATGGGTAGGAGGGATTAAAAACCTCCCACAGATACCCTTTGTGGCCAGCTAGAATGATAACATCTGACAATAATATTCAGTATCTTGTTTAAATAGAGACCATTTCCATCTAGTTCAGCATCCCATTTTTCTAACACCACGTGTGCTCAGTTTCAAAATGAATGGATGTAAACAAGAAGAAGGTCAAAAGATAAACCATGCCAAGATGGCGTCCGGGCATGATCAATAGGGGATTCCCTTATCCACGATGACACCTGAATGAATATAATTGAACTTAGCATGCTCAGAGTCTGTAATAGAACTAAAAGTGCAGCCAATATATAGATTATGTACAGAAAATAGCCCAAAAGTCATGTGGATGTTGGTAAAGGAAAATCAACAATAATCTTTAAAGCAAAAGATGTCAATTATAAGCAACTTATTATGAATAATAAGAACAAAGTGCACATGGACGCCCAAACAAAATGATGATTTACCACCCTCAAGAAATATTTGTCCAAGACTGGACCTAGAGATATATGTATTGGTAGTTGATAATACACAAATTAGGTAAGTGGCAGGTTAGATGTAGCAAGCTATTGTGAGGTGTTCATTGAGATCAAGTGGAGCCACCGAATGCATGTGGTGTATTTATGTTTTTCAGTAGACGTCTATCCCATTCTTCAACGAAGGGTGGTGACTGCATCATTTGTTTGAGTCGGTTTTCTATAAACGTCAGTGTGAAGTGAGCTATCAAAATTTTTCCTAATTTTAAGGTCCATAAAACTCATTAAATGCCCTCCCACTTCATAGGTGAACCTCAAGCCAATATTGTTGATATTGAGAGATTCAACAAAGGACCGGAAGGACTCCATTTTAAGGACCAAAGGACCCAAAAGATGATCTGGGGCATCCACATGACATCCTGGTCCCCGAACACAATTGTGTCCTCTCATCAGCCCAGGAGCAGAATAGCATATGTGGGAGCACACAGGCTCCCCATCACAGTGCCCCTCAGCTAGTGTAAGAACTTATGATCAAACAGAACCAGAAGTTTACATATACTATATAATAATCACATATTCATGTTTTTCTTACTATCTGACATGAAATCAGAATAAACCTTGTCTGTTTTAGGTTAATTATTTATATTTGCCAAATGCCAGAATAATGACAGAGGGATCATTTTTAAGGCATTTTTATTATTTTCTGCAAATTCCAAAATTTACATACACTAGGATTACTATGCCTTTAAACAATTTGGGACAGCCCGTATGATGCTGTCATGTCTTTAGAAGCTTCTGACAGGTTTATTTGCAACATCTGAGTTAATTAAAGTCACACCTGTGGATGATTTTAAATGCACACCAGAAACACACTGTTTCTGTGTGTAATCTCATGAGAAAGTCTAAAGAAATCAGCCAACATATCAGGAAGAGAATTGTGGACTTTCACAAGTCTCGATTATCCTTGGGTGCAATCTCCAGATACCTGGAGGTACCTTGTTCATCTGTAGAAAGAATTATACGCAAGTACAAACAAGATGGGAATGTCCAGCATCATTTCGCTCAGGAAAGAGATGGGTTATGTGTCACAGAGATGAACGTACTATGGACCAACATGTGCATCAACCAAAGAACAAGCGCAATAGACCTTGTGAAGATGCTGGCAGAAGCTGTAAGATTGTGTCATTATCCACAGTGAAATAAGTATTGTATCAACATGGGCTGAAAGGCCACTCTGCCAGGAAGAAACCATTACTCCAAAAGAAACATATAAAAGCGAGATTAATGTTTGCAAATGCACACAGGAACAAAGACCTACATTTTTGGAGACATATCATGTGATCTGACAAAACTAAAATTGAGTTGTTTGGCCATAATAACAGTCATTATGTTTGGAGGAAAAAGGAAGAAGCTTTGAAGCCTAAGAACATCATCACAACTGTGAAACACGGGGTTGGCAGCATCATGTTGTGGGATTGTTTTGCTGCAGAAGTGACTGGTGAACTTCCCAAAATAGATGGCATCACGAGGACATCAGCAAGGAAGTTAAAGCTTGGGCGGAAATGGGTCTTCCAAATGAACAATGACCCAAAGCATACTGCCAAACGGATTACAAAGTGGCTTAAGGATAACTAAGTAAATGTTTTGGAGTGGCCATCACAAAGCACTGATCTCAATCCTATTGAAAATTTATGGACAAAGCTGAAAAGACAGATGCAAGCAAGATGACCTACAAACACGTCTCAGTTACTCCAGTTCTGTCAGGAGGAATGGGACTAAATTCCTACCAACTATTGTGAGAAGCTTGTTGAAGGATTTCCAAAATGTTTGACACTTAAACACAGTTTAAGTGCAATGCTACAAAATACTAATGAAATGTATGTAAACTTTTAACTTTGCAGAAAGTAATAAAAATGCCTTAAAAATTCTCTCTCTCATTATCCTGGTATTTGGCAAATATAAATAATTTTGATAATCCTAATTGACCTCATATAGGTAAGGTTTATTCTCATTTTATGTCAGTTAGTGAGAAAATATGCATATGTGTCTTTTTATATTGTGTATGTAAACTTCTGGTTTCAACTCTATGTGTAAGTACAAACCACAATAAAACAACAATAAACCCATTATGGGCTTCATATTGTTTGCCCCTTGACCTAAGGAAGTGCCTTACTGTTTGGATGCCCACTTTATGGGGTATGGAGCTGTACAGTGCTTCCACGTCAATAGACAATTATTGACTGCTCCCAATACTGTTTCAATCATCTCTTGTTTATATATCACAGATTTCAGCTTCTCTCATCTATCATATAACCCTATACATCACAGAGCTCAGCTTCTCTCCCTCTATCATATATTTCTATATATCACAGAGCTCAGCTTCTCTCCCTCTATCATATAACCCTATATATCACAGAGTGCAGCTTGTCTCTTCTATCATATATCCCTATATATCGCAGAGCTCAGCTCCTCTCCTATCATACAACCCTATGCATCGCAGAGCTCAGCTTCTCTCCCTCTATCATATAACTCTATATATCACAGAGCACAGCTCCTCTCCCTCTTTCATTTAACCCTATACAGGGGCGTAACTAGGGAAGCCTGGGCCCCAAAGCAAACTTTTGGATGGGCCCCCCCCCCCTCGCCCACCTCCCGAACTACGAACATTTACCAGGACATGCAGCTAGATAATATAGATAATACACGGGGCAAATACCTCACCATACATCTCACCATCATACTGCTAACAAACAAATCCACTATACCAAAACCAACATTACCAATAACACTATTACATAGGAACCTGATTATACCGCCAGAACATGACCACAAAGTAACTGAATAATACCCCTACCCTATTACTGATCAGTAAACAAAGACCTATAGTACCGCCATATAGTGACCTTATAGTGGTATATACTAGTGTACACAGGCTCTGCAGACTGTATATAACCACCATATAGTGACCATATAGTGGTAGACACCAGTTTACACAGACTCTGCAGACATATGTGATTGAAGTGTAGTTACATCTTGAGACTCACAGGTAATGTTTCTCTGACGAGTCGTTGACTTCCCCTTTTGTTCTGCATTCGGTCCAGACCGCCAGGATGACGTCTCCTGTCCACTTGTCCCTGGAGATTTAGACACAAATATCTTAGAATTCTCACTTTTCCAGCACCTCACTCCCTGCCCCCCTGGCTATATGGGGTCCATTTAGGCAGGGGTCATATATATAGGCAGGTAGGGCATAGGGTAGGCTATAGGAGCCATATATATAGGCAGGCAGGGCATAGGGTAGGATATAAGGCCATATATAGGCAGGCAGGGCTTTGGGGAGACTATATATAGGCAGACAGGGCTTTGAGGAGGCTATAGAGACTATATATAGGCAGGCGGGGCTTTGGGGAGGCTATAGGGGCTATATATAGGCAGGCAGGGCTACAGGGGCTATATATAGGCAGGCAGGGCTATAGGGGCTATATATAGGCAGGCAGAGCTAAAAGGGCTAGATATAGGCAGGCAGGGCTACATGGGTCATATATATAGAAAGGCAGGGCTATAGGGACTAGATATAGGCAGACAGGGCTATAGGGACCAATATATAGGCAGGCAGGGTTATAGGGGCCAATATATAGGCAGGCAGGGCTATAGGGGCCAATATATAGGCATGCCGGGCTATAGGGGCCAATATATGGGCATGCAGGGCTATAGGGGCCAATATATAGGCAGGCAGGGCTATAGGACCCAATATATAGGCAGGCAGAACTACAGAGGCCAATATATAGAAAGGCAGGGCTATAGGGACTAGATATAGGCAGACAGGGCTATAGGGACCAATATATAGGCAGGCAGGGTTATAGGAGACAATATATAGGCAGGCAGGGCTATAGGGGCCAAGATAGGGCAAGGCAGAGCTATAGGGGCCAATAAATAGGCAGGCAGAGCTATAGGGGCAAAAATACAAGCAGGCATGGCTATAGCGGCAAAAATATAGGCAGGCAGGGCTATAGGGTCAAATATATAGTCAGGAAGGGGGCTTCAATATTATTAAAAAAATAAGAAATCACTCACTCACCTCGCTTCCTCGATGTGACTGTGCAGCTGGCCGGCCAGTCTGTGCTTGGCACGGCCCGCGCGGTGATGTGACGTCATCACGCAGCCCACGTCAGCACTGTGGGCAAACGCAAGCTGATTAGCAGAGTGGAGGCACTCTGCTCTGCTAATACCAGCCAGTCCTGGCTCTGAGCACTCAGGCCGGAGGGCCAAGCGTTCAGGAGTAGGAAGCGCCGGGCCCCGCAGCTCCGCGTCCGCCGGCAGTGCACTTGTATGTTCCCTGCCGGCGGGCGCAGGAGCCAAACCACCGGGGTATCAGATGTGGTAGCGGCTTCCCTGGGTCACGGGCCCCCTAAGAGCACGGGCCCCGGGGCAGCTGCTACGTCTGCTACCTCGGTAGTTATGCCCCTGTCCCTATATATCACAGAGCTCAGCTCCTCTCCTCTATCATATAACCCTATATATCACAGAGCTCAGCTTCTCTCCTCTATCATATAACCCTATATATCACAGAGCTCAGCTTCTCTCCCTCTATCATATAACCCTATATATCACAGAGCTCAGCTTCTCTCCCTCTATCATCTAACCCTATATATCACAGAGCTCAGCTCCTCTCCTCTATCATATAACCCTATATATCACAGAGCTCAGCTCCTCTATCATATAACCCTATATATCAGAGATCTCAGCTTCTCTCCTCTATCATATATCCCTGTATATCAAAGAGCTCAGCCTTACCTGCTCTATAATATTCTCCTAGTAGATCAGACTTCTTGCTCAACACGACAGGTTTCCTTTAAACCTTGCAAAGGATAAATTGTCTTATGCTGTTTTTCTCATATACTTTAAATGAACATTTCACGTTACCTAGAAAACCCAGCAATGGAGAACATCCATAAATAATCACAACATACTGTTTCCTGTAATAGGTCGGGGTAAGTGTAAATCCTACATAAAAGCATATTGGTTACGTGCATGTGCCCCTGGCTACAGGAAAGTCTTTGTAAACAACATTTCTGAACTTTTCAGTGTGTATTGACAGAAGCTGTGAAACAAGTTATACTGGAATTACAGTGGGGTTGAACACTAATGCGATGAGAAGCCATAGCATTAAAGTACATTTTCCCATAACCAATAATTTCAGTGTGGCATTCTCATTTACTTCAAAGTGTATATGTAAAAAAACGTATAGGCTTAATTGTTGTTTTTCACATTTCATCAACATCTGTTCATGACAGAAAAGGCATAAGAGAAAAAAGGTTGGATTGCAGCTTGACTATTTTCAATTTCTAGTGTCCAGATATTGATGTACCGAACAGTAAATTACCACTCGATTTACATTTCTTTCAGCTCATAAAGACACTATTACTCTGCAATTTGTACCATCTGCTTGGATGGAATGATATTGTCACGCTGCTCGGAGGAGAGGATGGTGGATTCACTGGTCACCGCGAGGAGTTGGTGAAGCCTACTTTGAGGAGTGGAGTCCAAGGGGCCCATCGTCTTCACCGGCGCCCGCCACAAAGCGGGAAGGACTTTTCTGCAGGGAAACCCCCAGGTCGCTACCCCCAATATAGACCGAAGGTGATGAGACAAAACAGGCTGGAACGCAGAGCGGCAGGGCAGGCGGACAAGCAGGCATGGCGGGAACAACGTCAGCAGACGAAGGTCAGGCAGGTAACAAAGTCAGACACAAAAAATAGCGCAGAGAAGGCTTGTGAGAAGTACGTGCAAAACCATCTCAGGGATACAGACACCAACAACTGGCGCGGACAACAGGAAGAGGAATCTCTAAAAAGTTCCTGGCTGACGTGCATTGGTAGAGGAAGAATTACCTGTAGTGCGCCGACCCTTTAAATCCAGGTGAGTGGCACATGGGTACCCCTAGTGGCCAGCAGGGAAAGGCTTGTCTCACAGCAGAGAAACGCAAAGACGAGTGCAGGTCTGGGAGGAAGCAGGATGCGTCTGGGTAAGTATTGCACGGTGGAAAGCAGAGGTGCCTGCGGCCCGAAGTCCGGACTATGGTGCGAGACATGTCGGGAGCTGGAAAGTGAACTCGACCGTGGTCCTGGTGCTGGGCCATGGCACAAGCCGTGACAGATATAAAATAACTAAACCCACATACATAACTAGAAATGTATAAATTACAAAACAGAAACTAATTTCTTATAACATATATATATATATATAATATATATATATATATATATATATATATATATATATATATATATATAGATAAGATAGATAGATAGATAGATAGATAGATAGATAGATAGATAGATAGATAGATAGATAGTAAAAGCAAATAAAAGTCCATATCTGTTTCCATAGATTAGTACTGATATATGTTAAACATTTAAAATTGTTATACTGGTTTATGTTTTATTACATTTAAATGTAGTTTCATTTATGAAATACACAGAGTCTGTGATTCTTTATTTTGATAAGTATTTATTCTTAGTCTTCACATAAAGCACTTTGTACACTATAATATTAAGACAAAAAATTATTGGTGGTGACATATGTTTACAGGGATTTGAAATTTGTGGCTTGAAGAACAATTTAAAAATG
Organism: Phyllomedusa bahiana; assembly: GCA_025379985.1. NCBI lineage: Eukaryota > Metazoa > Chordata > Amphibia > Anura > Hylidae > Phyllomedusa > Phyllomedusa bahiana. Next base: position 68,297 of record JAODAL010004634.1, read on the forward strand.
TTATGCATATGTTATAAAAACTGTCTATAGTTGTGCTGAGTTATTACACTTTCATCACTAACAGAGATAAACAATAGTTTTTTTTTTTTAGTTTTTTTTCTGTTAAAGAAATTGACTTCTGCATATCTGTTCTAGCCCAACAGTCACTGATGAGCAATTAAGTTGTCTTAAAAGTTAATTTTTAAATTAGAACTACCATAGTATAATACTTTTTTGATGATCAAATCATCAGAGCTACTAGGGTACATAGAATTTGACATCTCCAATAAAGAGCAAACATACAATGACATACAATTTGTACCTGGATGTGCTAAGTTATATAGCAGGAAAACTACATTATATTTTATACAAGGATAACTGTCTGAAAATTATATTTTTAGTTCCTCTCATTATGTTACAGACAACCTTCAAATTTGCTGAGCTGTATACAACAGACAGGAGTTATAGCACAGCTAATCTAGCTGATGTTCCGCACTCTTATCCTCTACAGATAAAATGACAAGAAATTGCCAATTTTATAAGGTATCACATAATTTCATAAATAAGAAAATCATCTTTTTCACAAATTGCACATTTCTTACAGCTCTTGATATTACATAAAATGGTTGTAAGCAATTATAGAAAAATCTAACCCTAACCCTAGCAACAAACTATCTGTTTAATTTCTCCAGAGTCCAATACTAAAGGTTGCAGATAACTAATCAGATTGCTAAGGATTACAGTGTCAAAGAACTTGCAGGAATCTATTCTGTTTTTGTATAAAAAATAAATAATATTTTTTTTCTGAACTGCCTGTATAAATCCATTAGACAACTGTTTTGCTGAAAGTGATGGTTCAAAAACATAAGACAAATAAAAAAAAAAAAACTAAGTCGTCATCCTACACCAAACTATCAGTTTTAGTTAAAGGTGTGGTTCATTTTTGTATTTTTTTTTATTATATAAATGGGGGATTGTCTGCCTCCACTATCAAGCCCTTCCTTTCTAAACATACAAAACCAACTCTTTCTCTATCTTACTTACATCTGCTAACCCCCTCTCTGATTCTCCATGCTGTTGAGCACACATCTCATAATCTTGGGCCCCGTCAGCACATCTCCACTGGTATATCTCCCTTCTCTCATCACTTGGCCACCACAAACTCCTTTAATTCCCTTAATCTAAAACCTTAAGCCATCTGGAGGCAACCGCGCAATGTAACGATATCATCATGCCAATGCCTGTACTAGACCCTAAGCCTATCGGTAGACTTAGGGCCTAGTAGATGCTGGAAGTGGCCGCCTGGAGTGGGCAGCAGGATGATGTTATTCCGCCTGCACTGGATTCAAAGTAGGGCTTAGCAGAAGAACAGAGAAGAGGTGATTATTATTATCTTTTTTGTAAAGAGGGGGCTCAGTATAGCTGCCTAACTACTGGTGGACAGGCCCTGTATACTTACCTAACTACCTGGGGGCAGACCCTGTATAGCTACCTAACTATTGTGGGGAGGCCCTATATCCTTATATACATACCTAACTACTGGGAGGCAGGCCCTTTAGCCCTGTATACCTACCTAACTACTGGAGGACAAGCCCTATATACATACCTAACTTCTGGGGGGCATACCTGACTACCGAGGGGCAGGCCCTGTATAGCTATCTAACTACTAGGAACAATATATACCCACCTACCTACTGGGGACCCTATGTACTACTTACTTACTGAGGGGCCCTATGTGCCTACTTATCTACTGGGGGACCCTATACACTACCGTTCAAAAGTTTGGGGTCACTTAGAAATGTCCTTATTTTTGAAAGAAAAGCACAGTTTTTTTCAATGAAGCTAACATTAAATAAATCAGTGATACACTCTATACATTGTTAACGTGGTAAATTACTATTCTAGCTGCAAATGTCTGGTTGTTAATGCAATATCTACATAGGTGTATAGAGGCCCATTTCCAACAACCATCACTACAGTGCTCTAATGGTACATTTTATTTGCTAACTATTGGATATTTTGAAAACACTTGAAAACCCATGTGCAAGTATGTTAGCACAGCTGAAAACATTTTTGCTGATTAGAGAAGCTATAAACCTGACTTTCTTTTGAGCTAGTTGAGAATCTGGAGCATTACATTTGTTGGTTCGATTAGACTCGCAAAATGGCCAGAAAAAGATAGCTTTCATGTAAAACTCGACAGTCTATTCTTGTTCTGAGAGATGAAGGCTAATACATGTGAGAAATTGCCAAGAAACTGAAAATTTCCTACAACGGTGTGTACTACTCCCTTCAGAGGAGAGCACACACAGTCTCTAACCAGAGTAGAAACAGAAGTGAGAGGCCCTGCTGCACAACTGAGTAACAAGACAAGTAAATTAAAGTCTCTAGTTTGAGAAATCAACGCCTTACAGTTCCTCAACTGGCAGCTTCATTAAAACGCCAGTGTCAACAGCTACAGTGAAGAGGTGACCCCGGGATGCTGGACTTCAGGGCTGAGTGGCAAAGAAAAAGCCATATCTGAGACTGGCTAATAAAAGGAAAAGATTAATATGGGCTAAAGAACACAGACATTGGAAAGAGGAAGATTGGAAAAAAGTGTTATGGACAGACGAATCGAAGTTTGGATCACACATTTGTGAGATGCAGAACAACTGAAAAGATGCTGGAAGAGTGCCTGATGCCATCTGTCAAGCATGGTGGAGGTAATGTGATGGTCTGGGGTGGCTTTGGTGCTGGTAAAGTGGGAGATTTGTAAAAGTAAAAGGGATTTTGAATAAGGAAGGCTATCACTCCATTTTGCAACGCCATGCCATACCCTGTGGACAGCGCTTGATTGGAGCCAATTTCATCTGGCAACAGAACAATGACCTAAAGCACACCTCCAAATTATGCAAGAACTATTTAGGGAAGAAGCAGGCAGTTTGTATTCTATCTGCAATGGAGTCACCAGTGCAGTCACCAGATCTCAACACCAATGAGCCATTGTGGGAGCAGCTTGACCGTATGGTACACAAAAAGTGCCAGATTACCTCAGCAAATTAACAGCTAGAATGCCAAAGGTCTGCAATGCTGTAATTGCTGCAAAGGGAGCATTCTTTGACGAAAGCTTGAAGTAGAAAATTATTATTTCACATAAAAATCATTATTTCTAACCTTGTCAATGTCTGGACGATATTTCAATTCATTTTGCAACTCATTTGATAAATAAAAGTATGAGTTTTCAGCGAAAACACAACATTGTCTGGGTGACCCCAAACTTTTGAACTGTAGTGTATATCTTTCTTCTAAAGAGAACCCTATATACCTATCTACATACTAGGGGGTCCTATATACCTACCTATTGAGGAGAACCCTATACTGAAGGGGGACTTTACCTACTTAATAAGAATAGTCTGCCTACTTATCTGATTAATTTTAGGTCTAACCTACCTAAAAGAAGGGTCTATCTATCTGCCTGTCTGTCTACTATATTCAGTGTGTTTCCACCTACTGATGGCACAAATGGGTGTCCAATAATCTACTGGGGCACTTTCACTGTTTGGTGTCTAACATGTTTATGAGGTAAATTCTGCAGGGACGAGTTGTGGCTGGGAGAAAAAGTTGAAGTTTTGCACCTGGGTCCATGAGTCTTTAGCTACTCCCTTTATCCAAGCTTCCCATGTTCTTCTCTCGGGAGCTCTCTGGAACGCATGGTTTGTGTGAAACAAAGTTTCTTACAATCACAACCTCTTGATCTCATGTAACTTATCCTTCCTAGTCTGTCAAAAACGTGACTGATATACTCCATATCCTTGACTGATATGCGGGGGTGAACACAGACAGACAGGCTGACAGGCAGGCTTTTGAGAGGAGAGTGGATACTTGTGGAGCCCAGATTCTGCTTTGACCCTGCATTGAAATGGGTTTTATTAACAGTTTTTGGCCAGTTTTTGGTGAAATATTAGCTTGTATTTTGTGCAGCCTGTACTTATATTAGGATACAGATCTTTTCTAGTAACTGCAGGTGTATTGATAGTGCAAAACTCGTCTTTTATTATCTGTACACAATTTAATTAGTTTTTTTTTTCACTTTGGCGCAGCTCAGTTTTGTTAAAAGACCCACTTTGTTCTTTCAATAGGATACAGAACTTTTCTAGTCACCACAGGTGTATTTATAGATGCAAAAACCACGTTTTATTATCCGTGCACAATTTAATTACGTGTTTTTCACTTTGGCGCAGCCCAGCTTTTTTAAAAGACCCATTTTTTACTTACAATAGGATACAGAACTTTTCTAGTCACTGTAGGTGTATTTATAGGTGCAAAAACCACGTTTTATTATCTGTACACAATTTAATTAGGTTTAGTTCACTTTGGTGCAGGCCATTTTTGTTAAAAGACCTATCTTGTATGGATATGACCATACAGAAATTTGCTAGTAATTGCATGTGTATTTCATAGGTGCAAAAACCACCTTTTATTATCCGTATGCATGTCCAGTTCAACTAAAATGGTGGTTAAAAGACTCCTTTTTCTGGCACTTTTTTAATCTGGGGGTCATGCAGGTTTGGGGCTCATGCTGTGGCCCAAGACAGATATAGTCATTGTCCAGTTCAACTAAAATGGTGGTTGAAAGACCCCTTTTTCCGGCACTTTTTAAATCTGGGGGTCATGCAGGTTTGGGGCTCATGCTGTGGCCCAGGACAGGTATAGTCAATGACCAGTTCAACTATAATGGTGGTTGAAAGACTCCTTTTTCCGGCACTTTTAAATGTGGGGGTCATGCAGGTTTGGAGCTCATTCTGTGGCCCAGGACAGGGATAGTCTATGTCCAGTGAAACTAAAATGGTGGTTGAAAGACTCCTTTTTTTCCGGCACTTTTTAATCTGGGGTCATGCAGGTTTGGGGCTTATGCTGCGTTCCAGGACTGGGATATTGAATATCCCAGTTCAAGTAAAATGATGGTTCAAATCATACTGCCTTCTGGCACTTTTTAATTTGTGGGTCATGCAGGTTTAAGGATCATGCTGTGGTACAATACTGGGATAGGGAATGGTCTGTGACTTTTTTCTGTGGCTTTTATAACCTAAGTGTGTTGCCTAAGAAGAGAGAGGTGAATAAGTGGCTCAAAAATTGGTGTAGGAAAGAGGGATTTGGGTTTTTGGAGAACTGGGCTGACTTCTGTCTTGGCTACAGACTCTATGCTAGGGATGGGCTGCATCTAAATGGGGAGGGTGCAGCTGTATTGGGGGACAAAATGGCCAGGAAGGAATATTTAAACTAGGGACTGGGGGGAGGGTAACTACACATATAGCATGCAAGATAGTGAAGATAGAGAGCTGGGAATTAGGAATAAAACAGGGGGTGGAGTGGAGGGAGGGGGTGTAGCAATAGTTAAAAAGATCAGGGAGAAAGGAATATGAAACATCTCTAAATTGCATGCTGACCAATCACCAACAAAATAAATGAACTAGAGTTACTAATAGCCGAGGAAAAATATGACATAGTGGGGATAACTGAGACATGGCTGGATGAGAGCTACGACTGGGCGGTTAACTAGCAGGGTTACAGTCTATTTAGAAGGGACCGTAAACACCGGAAGGGGGGAGGTGTCTGTCTCTATGTAAAATCCTGTCTGAAGCCAACACTGTGGGAAGATATAAGTACAGGTAATGAACAGGTGGAAACATTATGGGTAAATATACATGGGGGTAACAATAAAAATATAATACTAATAGGGGTCTGCTAAGCCCCCAAATATAACAGAACCCATTGAAGATGTACTCCTCAGGAAAATAGATGAGGCGGCTAATCAGAATGAGGTTATTATTATGGGTGACTTTAACTATCCAGACATCAATTGGGAATCTGAAACCTGTAGCTCTCACAAAGGAAGCAGGTTTTTGTCAATAAGTAATGATAATTACCTTTGCCAAATGGTGCAAGAACCGACTAGAGGAAAGGCCCTTCTAGACTTAATATTGACTAATAGACCTGACAGAGTAACAAAGGTTCAGGTTGAGGGGCACCTAGGAATAGTGACCATAATATAATAAATTTCCGTTTATCCTTCAATAGAAATTTTTGTCAAGGAGCCACAAAAACACTGAATTTTATGAAGGCTAATTTTATTCTGCTTTGGGAGGCCCGAAACCGTTTTGACTGGGACAATGTGATTAACTATGGCACAACAAATAATAACTGGGATATTTTTAAAAACATCCTAGGCTACCACTGTGAGAGGTACATACCTTATGGTAATAAAAAAATTAGAAACAGGAAAAACCCAATGTGGATCAACAGGGATGTAAAAGAGGCAATAAAAAACAAAGAAAGCGTTTCACCTACTAAAACAGGAAGGTAGTGAAGAGGCGCTAAGAAGCTATAGGGAAAAAAATAAAGTGTGTAAAATAAAGATAAAGGAAGCAAAGCTGGAGACGGAAAGACATATTGCTATAGAAAGTAAAACTAACCCCAAAATATTTTTAACTATATAAATAGTAAAAAGATTAAAACAGAAAATGTTGGCCCTTTTAAAAATACTGAGGGAGAGCCAGTAGAGGGCGATGAGAAAAAACCAACCCTATTAAACACGTTTTTCTCCACTGTATTTACCGAGGAGGATGAGCTTCCAGTTGAGCAGAGGGATGAGGTAAACTCCAACTTAAATGTTTCTTGTCTAACCCAGGAAGAAGTGCAGCTCCGCCTCAGGAAGATTAGAATAGACAAATCCCCAGGTCCAGATGGCATACACCCACGTGTCCTAAGGGAGTTAAGTGATGTCATAGATAGGCCCCTATTCTTAATATTTATGGACTGTCTAATAACAGGGTATGTCCCAAAGGATTGGCGCATAGCAAATGTGGTGCCAATATTCAAAAAGGGGTCAAAAAGTGATCCAGGAAACTAAGGCCGGTAAGCTTAACCTCTGTTGTGGGTAAAATGTTTGAAGGTTTTCTCAGAGATGCTATCCTGGAGTATCTTACTGAAAATAAATGTATAACGCCGTTCCAAAGAATAAGTGTTGCAGCGATCTCCTCCAGGCGTATACCATTAAAAATTAAATTCTTTATTTAGAGCATATAAAAAGTTCGAGCGTGCCCATAGGCAAAATAGCCTCACAAGAATAAAGCTGGCTTACGCGTTTCGGGTATACATGCGATTACCCTTAGTCATAGCATACAAATGTAGCAAACAAACCGCTATTAAATATCATACACAGTAAAATCATTGGTTAATTACCTGTACGTTACACCTCGCACACCAGGAGACCCTCATCCATAACTGAGTGGCGTGTAACGCTAACATGAAACCCACACCCGGGGACTTTGCCAGAAGGGGTCCAAATCCAAACCCGGGAATCGAAACACGGCCCACTCCGCCAGGCCGGAAAGACATATCCGGACATGCGCAAAGAGCCACGCCACACCAGAAAGGGCAGGTAAAACTCAGCTGCCCGAGTAAAATAGCACATCAGACAGCGAAAAGGGTAAACTAAAAGATAATGCCGGAAACCGAAACAAAATCAACAGCCAAATAACCTTCGGGAAATAAGGGAAACATAAGGGAAACATCCCTTTTACCACAAGTAGAATGAAACAGGGAAAGGGGGTTTAAAGGGGCAAAACAATCACAGGAAAACAAAAATAAAATTACATAAAAAAATCAAAAAAAAAAAAGGATAAAGAAAGAAGTAAAAACCACCAAAAAAAAATCCTAATCTCGCAAAACAAAACCCAAATAAATAAATGAAATGAACACAAAAAACAGGGGAAAAAATAACATCAAATACTAATTGCCTTTACTCCATAACATGTAACCAATCAAGAGTATCCCCAGTTCCTACTAAATTCCTCAATAATGGAACATTAGTTCCCTCCTTAAATTGAGACCTTGTGGCACAGATGTGTTTAGTGTAAAAATCCAGAATGCTTCTCTATTTCGTAGAATCCGCTTAGTATCACCACCACGTTTTTGGATGAAATATTTTTTCTATACCCATGATCTGTAATCCCTGGGATCAGAATTGTGCATGTCCCTGATATGATTAGAGAGGTTAGATCTATTTCTAATTGTTGTGTTGGAAATGTCGTTTAAATGCTCCAAGAACCTTACTCTCAATTTCCTGGACGTACTCCCTATATATTGTAATTTGCAGATGGTACATTGTGCTAGATAAACCAGGCATTCAGAATTACAGTTAATAAAACTTTTTATATTGAAAGCCTTAGTATTATGTTTATCAGCAAATGTTTTAACACTGGAGGCATATTTGCACGTACGACATGCAGATCGTCCACATTTATAAAATCCTTTTTGGGCAAGCCATGTCCGTTGCGGCTTGCCAGATACAATCAGATTCGGGGAAATCAGATTCCCTAGTGTGCACGACTTCTTAGAAACCACCCTACAACCATCAGATAAGACCTGCTCAAGCACAGGATCCTCCATCAGTATCGGTAGATATCTAGAACAAATCATTTTAATTTCACAAAACTGAGGGGTATGGTCCAGCACCAAGACAGGTTTTTTGTTTACCAGGATATTAGATTTTTGTTTATTTTGATAAACCAATTGATGGGCTTTTCTTTTTGGGGTCAACAATCTTTTTTGGGCGTTTAACATCCAACTCTTTTTAACCACGTTTTGACAGACGATCCCCGGGTTTGCCTAAAACTTTAATTTTTGGGAATCCTCGAATTTTGGGACAATTCCTTCTGGACCTATCTTTCCCCAAAAGGGTTTTGGTTTTTTGTACCCTGTCTGGGGTTTTGGAAAATTCTGGAATGAAAAAACGTATTTCCCAGGGGTACTTTTAAAGGGAAGTACTGGGGGCTTAAAAAGGGTATCCCGGGTTTTTTCCCCAAAAAGGGCTAAAATCCAAGAAAATTTAATTTGCATCTGGACTTGAATTGTGGGTGAAGCGCAAAATTAAAAAAAGTTGTTTTTAAAAAAATATAAAACAGGGATGGGGAGACAAAATGGCCCCCCCAGAAGAAACCAAAAGGGGGGTCCCCTCGATGTATCTTCCCTACCCCAAAAACAAAATCAGCAAAAGGTTTTTTCGGCGGGAAAAAAAATAAAAAAAGTTCCCCCCATGCCATTTAAACCCAAAATTTGGCCCAGGGTGGGGGAGAACTTGGGGCCCCCCCTAGGGCACACCCTTGGGTTTTTAAATAAATGAAAACTGATTTAAAGAAAAAAAAATTTTAGTCTAGAGAACTCCGGGGCCCCACACACAACAAAGTCCAGTCTCCTGGGCAAGATCCGGGGAAATTTGAAAAGTTGGGATTGAGGGCGATGTCCGCCACCCGGGGGGGAATGCTGGAATAAAAAAGCTTCCACATCAAGGTAAACCAAAAAAATGTCATTGGGCCCACTCAATTTCCCTCCTAAATCCCCGGGGAAATTTTTGGTGTCCCAAAAATGGCCCGGCACCTATTTTCCAGGGGCTGCAAAGGGGACCATCTAGCCACTGAGGGCCCCCTCAAAAAGAGGGGGCCTATGGGAGAGACGATGGGTCCCCAAGGGGGTCGTTTCGCAATCTTTTGAATTTTTTGGGAGGGGCCCTACCCTAAAGGACATCACAGGTGCCCCCAATTTTAGTCAGCTTGTCTTTTGACTAAAAACTCCCAAAGGACAAGCCCTCATTCAAAAGAATAGACAATTGGGCCTTGAATTTTAAGGTGGGATCATGTTTCAATTTACAATATGTCGCGGAGTCAGATAAAATATCCTCCATCCGTTCAATGTAAGTATGTCTATCCATTAATACGACGGTACCCCCCTTGTCCGCCATCTTAATGACTAGATCTGTATTGGTTTTCAATTCCTCCAGTGCCCTTCTCTCCTGCCCCGTGAGATTATTGTAGCTAGGACCTGGCGTTATATTCTCAGATAAATTCCTGAGGTCCTTCTCTACAAGCATTTGAAATCTATCCATGGCAGGAGTACGGGAACATTCTGGATAAAAGTCCGGATTAGGACAAGAAAACACAGACAAACCTTCCTTAAAGGAAACCCGTTGGGATGACTGGTCTTGTAAGTCCTGTAAGATAATGATCGACATTTGCTCTTTAAACATTAAACTTTTATACTCACTAGTCCCATCATTTTTGTCAACAGGTGAGCCTTGTTCAACCCCCCCCCTCCCCCCCTGGTGGAGATCGCTGCAACACTTATTCTTTGAAAGCATTACCTTACGTCTTCTGCTCCGGATGGATGCGTGCTGATTCCACCATTCAAAGCTGAAAAATTTGGGGTGAGCTGACCTTTCTTTTTCTTTGTTTTGTTATGTTTACTGTGGAGTGTAGGTACATGCTCCCCCTATCAGCTTAAGTTATTAGAGCGGTGCCCATAGTGCTAGAAAGTGCTTGAATATGGCAGATTTATTAACCAGACAACAGAAAGCCCAATTGGTGTTCCAAAATACTATTAGCACTTTGCCTCAAATGGCAGAAACCTCTCTAAAGATAAAATAATTAGAAAATTTAAAGGCACAAGAGATTCGGATCTGGTGGGACTCCACCACGTTGGAAAATTATATCCAAAGAGAAATGATCCCACGGGGATTATGTATTAAAAAAATCCCAACCACAGTGTTTTCAGATGAGTTCTCTGAAGAGTGGAATCGCATTTTAAGTGCATGTTCACTGAAGTTAATGGCCCTAATTGTGAAGCATGAAGATGCCAGAACGAAGCAAATAATGATGGATATGGAGAAAATCAAAGCAGATATTCAATCTTCTATGGATCCCTCACAATTTGAAGCTACACTATCTCAGGTAGAAGCAAGTTCTGAAAAGCTAGAAAATTCGATTATGGAAATTAAGAAATCTAAGTTCCAAAGGGACATCTCGGATTATGAGAACAATGCCGTCTATGATTGGCATCGTAAAAGGTCAGATTTTCATACGCCACGCTCAATTTTGAAACACAGATCTAGACAAACTCGGGATGGCTCCTACCAACGAAGGGTCAGTTTTGGATCCACCAACTCGGGTTCCAATACAGATATAAATCCAGATTCTGCTGACGACTCTCCGGCTAATGCGTCCCATCCAGAACCAGCTCCCCCCTATCACCGGCAATATAAGAATAAAAGTAACAAGAAAAATCCAAAAAACGAGGAAGGAGGGGAGGGCGGAAACATCCCAGAAAATATCAGGAGGAAAACTCGACAGAATATCATCGATTAGATTCCATCAATGTGGAAGGACTAGACGTTCTTAACCTATCTTCCTTTCAATTAAATCAACATCACAGTAAAGTGTTATCTTTGGGACTCAACTTTTGTTTGCGGTCTGATTTTGATGTTTTTTCCACTCTGAAGGACATCAACAGGTTTGTCAGGTTACTGACCCTCAGACGCCATTTCCATGATGTTCAAGGTGAGCATCAGGAGGGGGTTGAACAAGGCTCACCTGTTGGCAAAAATGATGGAACTAGTGAGTATAAAATTTAATGTTTAAAGAGCAAATGTCGATCATTATCTTACAGGACTTACAAGACCAGTTATCCCAACGGGTTTCCTTTAAGGAAGGTTTGTCTGTGTTTTCTTGTCCTAATCCGGACTTTTATCCAGTATGTTCCCGTACTCCTGCCATGGATAGATTTCAAATGCTTGTAGAGAGGGACCTCAGAAATTTATCTGAGAATATAACGCCAGGTCCTAGCTACAATAATCTCACGGGGCAGGAGAGAAGGGCACTGGAGGAATTGAAAACCAATATGGATCTAGTCATTAAGATGGCAGACAAGGGGGGTACCGTCGTATTAATGGATAGGCATACTTACATTGAACGGATGGAGGATATTTTATCTGACTCCACGACATATTGTAAATTGAAACATGATCCCACCTTAAAATTCAAGGCCCAATTGTCTATTCTTTTGAATGAGGGCTTGTCCATTGGAGTTTTTAGTCAAAGACAAGCTGACTATATATTGGTGGAACATCCTGTGATGTCCATTATGTACGGCCTCCCTAAAATTCACAAAGACTGTGTACGACCACCTATGAGACCCATCGTCTCTGGCATAGGCTCTCTTTTTGAGAGGCTGTGCCAGTGGCTAGATGGTCTCTTGCAGCCCCTGGTAACTAGGTGTCCGGGCCATCTGTTGGACACCAAAGAAGTTCTCCGAGATTTAGGATGTATTGAGTGGGACAATGACATGTCTTGGCTTACCTGTGATGTGGAAGCTTTATATTCCAGCATTCCCCACCAGGTGGCGACATCGGCCCTCAGATACCATCTTTCACAATTTACGGATCTTGCCCAGGAGCATCTGGACTTTGTTGTGTGTGTGGCTGAGTTTCTCATGACTCAATTTTTTTTCTTTCAATCAGATCATTTATTTACAAACTAAGGGTGTGTCTATGGGGGCCAAGTTCTCACCATCCCTGGCCAATTTGGTCATGGCATGGTGGGAACATTTTTATATTTTTTCCCCCGAAAATATATTGCTGATTTTGTTTTTTGGTATGGCAGATACATCGATGACCTCCTGTTCATCTGGAGGGGCGATGTGTCTGCCATACCTGCTTTTATATTTTTTCTTAATAACAACATTTTTAACTTGCGCTTCACCCACACTTCAAGTCCAGATGCTATTCAATTCTTGGATCTAGCCCTATTGGGAAAACCGGGATATCCTATTAAGACCAGTACTTACCGTAAAAGTACCGCTGGAAATACGATTTTGCATTCCAGAAGTTTCCATCCCAGATGTGTACACAAATCCATACCAGTTGGGGAGATGATTAGGTCCAGAAGGAATTGTACCATTGACGAGGATTACCAAAATGAGTGTAGGCAAATCCAGGATCGTCTGTCAAAACGTGGTTATAAGAGTTGGATGCTTAAACGCGCCAAAAAGATTGTTGACACCAAAGATATACATCAATTGGTTTATCAAAATAAACAAAAATCTAATATTCCTGGTAAACAAAAAACTGTTTTGGTGCTGGACCATACCCCTCAGTTTTGTGAAATTAAAAGATTTTTTCTAGATATCTACCGATACTGATGGAGGATCCTGTACTTGAGCAGGTCTTATCTGATGGTTGTAGGGTGGTTTCTAGGAAGTCGTGCACACTAGGGAATCTGATTTCCCCGAATCTGATTGTATCTGGCAAGCCGCAACGGACATGGCTTGCCCAAAAAGGATTTTATAAATGTGGACGATCTGCATGTCGTACGTGCAAATATGCCTCCAGCGTTAAAACATTTGCTGATAAACATAATACTAAGGCTTTCAATATAAACAGTTTTATTAACTGTAATTCTGAATGCCTGGTTTATCTAGCACAATGTACCAGCTGCAAATTAAAATATATAGGGAGTACGTCCAGGAAATTGAGAGTAAGGTTCTTGGAGCATTTAAACGACATTTCCAACACAACAATTAGAAATAGATCTAACCTCTCTAATCATTTCAGGGACATGCACAATTCTGATCCCAGGGGATTACAGATCATGGGTATAGAAAAAATATTTCATCCAAAACGTGGTGGTGATATTAAGCGGATTCTACGAAATAGAGAAGCATTCTGGATTTTTACACTAAATACATCTGTGCCACAAGGTCTTAATTTAAGGAGGGAACTAATGTTCCATTATTGAGGAATCTAGTAGGAACTGGGGATACTCTTGATTGGTTACATGTTATGGAGTAAAGGCAATTAATATTTGATGTTATTTTTCCCCTGTTTTTCTGTGTTCATTTCGTTTATTTATTTGTTTATGATCATGCAGAGATTAGAGATTTATATTTTGGTGGTCAGTTACTTCTTATCTTTATCCTTTTGTTTTTGTATTTTATTATGTAATTATATCTTTTGTATTCCCTGTGATCTGCTTTTGCACCTCGGAGCCCCTCTCCCTGTTTACATCCATACTTGTCGGTATAAGGGTATGTTTCCCTTATTTCCGACGCAGCTCTACTTTGGCTAGTCTGATTTTGTTTCGGTATTCACCGGCATTATCTTCTATGTTTACCTTTGCACATGTCTGATGTGCTATTTTACGTCCGGGCATAGCTGAGTTTTATTCTGCCCTTTCTGGTGTCGGCGTGGCTCTTTGCGCATGTCCGGATATGTCTTTCCGGCCGTGTGCGGAGTGGCCGTGTGCCGACTTCCGGTTCGGACTTTGGACCACTTCTGCGCATGTCCGGATGTGGCGTTTCATGTTAGCGTTACACGCCACTCAGTTATGGATGCGGGTCACCTGGTGTGCGAGGTGTGACGTACAGGTAATTAACCAATGATTTTACTGTGTTTGATATTTAATAGCGGTTTGTTTGCTACATTTGTATGCTATGACTAAGGGTAACCGCATGTATACCAGAAACGCGTAAGCCAGCTTTATTCTTGTGAGGCTATTTTGCCTATGGGCATGCTCGAACTTTTTATATGCTCTAAATAAAGAATTTCATTTTTAATGATATACGCCTGGTGGAGATCGCTGCAACACTTATTCTTTGAAAGCATTAACCCTTATACAGACTACTGCTAATTAAAAACACCTGGGCCAAATGGGGAGGAGTGCTGATCCATGTGTGCAAAGAAAAGAACCTATGTATACAAACATGGAAGAGAGAAACATAGACCGCAACATCCTCACACTATACGTTTATCTAATGCTTCTCAGCAAAACTATATAAAAAACGAACAGGAGGTTCTTAGTATACCTTTTGATCAAAACGTATAGGCCCACTTGCCACGTCGCGGCGACCTCTATTAAGTGGGTCCCTACGCTAAATGGGGGTAACGCTGCATGGCGGCCACCACTGCAGCAAAAACCACACAGATGAGGGGGACTGCCCAGTGGCCCAACAGCACCACTGCTGCCAGATCTAGCCCCCCGGCTCTGGACAGCACCAACCCACCAGCACAGCATAACAGCAGCAATGGCCGCCACACAGCACCACCACCACAAAAGGAAAGGTAGACACTGCTCATCCTTCCAGAGCTCCCTGCATTCAGACTGTCTATGTTTCTCTCTTCCATGTTGGTATACATAGGTTCTTTTCTTTGCACACATGGATCAGCACTCCTCCCCATTTGGCCCAGGTGTTTTTAATTAGCAGTAGTCTGTATAAGGGTTAATGCCCTGTTTCTTGCAGTCTGAATGCAGGGAGCCTGGAAAGGTGAGCAGTGTCTACCTTTCCTTTTGTGATGGTGGTTCTGTGTGGCGGCCATTGCTGCTGTGATGCTGTGCTGGTGGGGTGGTGCTGTCCAGAGCTGGGGGGCTAGGTTTGGCAGCAGTGGTGCTGTTGGGCCACTGGGCAGTGCCCTATCTGTGTGGTTTTTGCTGCGGTGGTGGCCGCCATTGCGCGTTACCCCATTTTAGCGTAGGGACCCACTTAATAGAGGTCGCCGCGACGTGGCAAGTGGGCCATACGTTTTGATCAAAAGGTTTACTAAGAACCCTGTTCGTTTTTTATTAGTTTTTGCTGAGAAGCATTAGATAAACGTATAGTGTGAGGATGTTCGGTCTATGTTTCTCTCTTCCATGTTTGTTAACCACATTAATCCTGCCAACCCATGAAATAAGAGCGTTGGAGAAGGCGGCAAAATCTGTCTGCATAATCTTGTAAAGGGAGTTGTTATTCACAAGACAAAGTTTTGAAAGTGGAATAGTTAAAGTGATACCTAAATATCAAAGTTGACCATCAGTACATTTTCATTTTTTATTCACTATTCATTGGAACACGGTAGTTGTGACTAGAGATGAGCGAATCGATTCTAACGAAGTGGAATTCGTTTAGAATTTCAGGAAAATTTCGATTCTGCACGAAGCTGAAGTTTAGGGTGATTCGCGGGAACGAATTTTGTTTTGTATTACTAAAATGGCCACAAACACATGCCGTGACATGGGGAAGAGAACTCTGGGAGGAAGGAAGGAAGGCCCTAAATGACATGTGCAGACATCAAGCCAATCAGAGACCAGGCCGGCTTCTGTGACGTCACAGCACTATAACTCCGGACGCCATGCTCGCTCCTCACACTGCTCTCCTTGTGCCCTGACATAAGCGGCTGCTGAAGGATAAGCAGAGATCTCACACAAAGGAAATTGCTTTTAACAGCGATTTGGGGGGGCTGCTTTTATCAGATACTGCTCCTCTTCCGTTATCATTTTGATTCAATTTGTGGGGTATCGTAATTCAAGTCCAGGGTGGGTCTATTTCTGCCCCATATACATTTAATCCCTCTGGTCATTTCTGGAGCGCATTGAATATCCAAGGGTTAATTAAGCCGGTTAGTTGTGTAAAACCACAAAAAATTTTGCTGGTCATTTGTGGAGCGCATTTTATATCCAAGGGTTAATTAAGCCTGTTTGTGCTTTTATATTCAGAAAAAACACTTGTTTTTAAAAAAACCAAATACGAGTAAGTTTTCCTGGAAAATTCTGGAGCGCAAATTTATATCCAAGGGTTAAATTAGCATATTTGTGCTTTTAATTCGTAAAATACCAATTTTTTTTAAACACCACATCGAGTACATTTTTTTCCTGGTCTTTCTGGAGCGCATTTTATATCCAAGCGTTTTGTGTTTTTATTCGTAAAATACACGTGTTTTTTAAAGCCCATACGATACATTTTTCCTGGTCATTTTGGGGCGGGGATTTTTAATTTTCCAAAGGTGTTTTTTGCTTTTTTATTTTAGAAAAATACACGTTTTTTTAAAACCACATACGAGTACATTTTTCCTGGTCATTTCGGAGCGCTTTTTATCCAAGGGGTTTAATTTCCCTGTTTGTGCTTTTTATATTCATAAAATACACAGTGTTTTTAAAAAGCCCCATACGGTACATTTTTCCCGGTGATTTTTTGGAGCGCAATTTATATTCAAGGGGTTTAAAAGCTGTTTGTCCTTTTATATTCAGTAAAAATACCAGTGGGTTTTTAAATGCCCATAAGAGTAATTTTTTCCTGTTCATTTCTGGAGCACAAAAAAATTTCCAAGGGTTAAATTTAAACGGTTTGTCCTTTTTATTCAGAAATACACGTGTTTTTTTTTAAACGCCACTTTCGAGTAAATTTTTCCTGTGATTTTTGGGGCGCAATTTATATTCAAGGGTTAATTAAAACGTTTTTTGTCCTTTTTTTTCAGGTAAAATACACTGGTTTTTAAACCCACAAAAAAGTAAATTTTTCCTGGTCATTTTTGGAGCGCCAATTTTTTATCCCAAGGGTTACCCAAGCCCGTTAGTGGGTTATTTGGAGTAAATACAGGGGTGTGTATTTATCATATACAATTCTTTTTATTAAAAACAAGTCGTACATTTTTGAACAAATAGTATGTCAGACAGAGAGGGGGTGGCGGGCCCCTTCAAATGGGGAGTGGGGGGCCCCACAAAAAACCCCCTGGGGGCAGGCCAGGTCGTGGGAAAACAGTAAGGGGACGTCCGCATCAGGGGTGACTCGTGGGGCCCCAGAACTGCCGGGGGGGACACCCTAGTGGCCATGTATTTGGCCCAAAAACCCCCAAGGTTTTTTTGTTTGGGGTTAAAACCCTGGTCAATCAACCTCTTCCCAAAATACATCTGACTCCCCAAAGGCCAAGAGCCCAGGGGGAGGGTTTTCCCCAAAATTTAAAACCCCTTTTAGTTTGGCTTTGGCCCCCCCGGGTTAAACAGCTAAGCGGCTCTCCCTGCCCCCAAAAAACCCCCCCTTTTTTCCCCCCTTTTTGGTTTTCCTCACCAGGGGAATTAGAAATTGTGGCCCGGGGTTTCCAGCGCCACTAAAACCCCCGAGGATGAAAAAATTTTTGGAGGACAGTAAAGAAAGCTATTTTGGCAGCGAAGAAGTGGGGTGAAAAATCCCCTTTTTCCCCTTGCAGTAGGGGGCCCAAAATTTTGGGGATGGGGAGAGGGGCCCATGGGGGGGGTTTCATTTTGGTGGGGGGGTCACCCCTCTCCCATCCCAAGCCAGTTAAAGGAGGACAGCAGTGAAGACCCAACAAAAAATCGATTAAATGTTAGCCAATGATTTGGGGACCCGGGGGTGAACAAGGGCTTCCTCTTTTGCCCCAGTAGAAAAAAGGGGGTCAGTTTTGGCGCTTTCAGGCAGCAGCGCAGCCAGAAATCGGAAAGGGGTGGCCGTGAGTCAGCAGGGTGCACAGTGCGAGGTCGGGAGCCAAACGGGCCAAAACGGGGTAGAAGGGGCCCTCTTTGGGGAAGGTCCAAGAAAGGGAGCGGCCACAGGGGCCCCACCGGGGCAAGGGGGGGGTTGGGAGTAGTCCTCCCGTGCGGGGCGTTGGCGGCCCAAAAAAACCGGGGGGTGGCCAAATTTTTTTTTTAAGACACCGGGGGGAGCTGAACAGGGTATATGGGACAATCTGGGGGGAAGGAAAAATGAAGCCCTGGCCAGGGGGGCTAAAAAGTTTTTGGGCCACGGGGCCCTGTGTCCCAAAAATGCAGCTCCCCCATCCGGTGGGGGCCCGGGAGCCGCCCCAGCAGCGCAGCGCCCCAGTGGGGACGCATTTCCATTGGGGGGCCAGTCCCCAAGGGCCCCCACCAAACCCCGGCCCGGGAAAGGGAGCTGTTTGGGCCTTTTTCCATCAAACTTTCCCCCCCCGGGCCCCCATGCTCCCCGTTCCTCCTTACTCTGGGGACCCAAACGTCATTTTAACGCGGCGATTTCAAAGAGAAAAAATATGCGTCCCAACCCTCCTAAGGGGGGGCAGAAGCCCCGACCCTGCTCCCCGTCCAAAATTGTTTGGTAAATTCGTTTTCTCATTTTTCCAAATGGTGGACCCCCGCCCCGTTCAGAGAACTAAAAGGGGTTGTTTCAATTTTCCCCCTGACTTTATGGTTCATAATCGTTTTTGTAAAATTTTTATTAAAGCTTTTTTTTATTGTTTTAATTTTTTCCCTCTCGGGCTTCCTTTTATTTTGTGCCTGAAAGGGGAAAAACAACTCCCCCCTTCTTCCTTTGCATTTTCCATCTTTTTTTGTCCCCCATTGAAAACATGTAAACTCCCTGTTTGCATTTAGCTCTTAAAAGTTTTTTCATCTTTTTCCACCTACTACCTTTTTGGTGTAAAAAAACAAGATTCAGCCTGGAATAAACTCCTGTTGGTTCATCATACACGCCGGAGCAGTCGATTTTGTCACTGTCTGACAAGATTCTGAAGTAAGTTCTTACAGTTCAATACAGACTTCCATTACCACATGGGCCTGATGAATTTCTACACTTGCTGTCAGATATGGAGTCAGAATAGTGATAAGATGGTTTAGAAACACAGATAGCTCACAACTTCAGCAGAGATTACCACATACAGTTTGCAGTGTTGTGACAGTGACAAGCAAGCGTGATCGCAGTAAAATGCAGCTTCTGCTCAAACAGAGCTTAGACCCTTCTAGCAAGATCATCCTATTCCTCCATCTTATATCCTGTCTGTGTTACAACATGGCTGCAGGCAGCACCACTCACAGTGACCAGCTAGAGCTGCAAGATGATAGGAATCCTACTCCACAACCTAGTGAGAGAGCAAGACGCCTGACTCACCCTACATGGAAGGTCAGAGAGAATCTTGAAAGCATAAAAAGTGAAATACTTTCTGAAGTTACTGATCAATGGGAAAAACTGCTTAGTTATATCTCCCACATCTCACAGTGTGCTTGTAATGAAACACTACTGGAAGAAGCCCTAGGACACCTGTCTGCAATGTATGAACACTATACAATTAAAAGTTCCAATTACTGTGATGTTTTACAGAAGCTTAATACCCCAGATTCTCTACAAGAATTGCTCAGCTTCCAGTGCCTTAATATTGAACGTGAAAACCTGATATTTGAAACTAAGTCCAAATTAATGTCAAGAACCACACAACTGCAGGAAACATCATCCTGTGTTTCCAAATCTACAAGGCATTCAAAAAGATCATCTAAGTCAGGGCCGTTCCTAGGGGCGGGCAGGGCGTGCGACCGCCCGGGGCGCCGAGGCTCCGCTCACCCAAGGGGGCGCCGCCGCCGCCTGCCCGGAGGAGCGCCCCTGACTCTGTGCAGCTGTTTTATGACAGTCGCGCAGAGCCAGCAGCTGCCACTACAGGGCGGAGGCGGGACGGATCGTCCCCGTCCGCACTCCTCCCCCTGTATCAGCGTCGCAGGGGCACACGGCTTTCACCACGCCCCCTGTGACGCTCGATCTCCTCGGCTGGCAGCTCTGCCACCGAGGAGATCCCTGGGAGCTGCGTGCAGCGTAAGTGGCGTGATGACGTCACGCCGCTTACATTGCTCAGCAGCTCCCGGAGCTGGACGCGCGGACCGAGGTCTGGTAAGTAATTTTTTGTTATTTTATAATTACTTACAGGGGGGGCATCACTGGCTACAATGGGGGGCATCACTGGCTACAAGGGGGGCATCACTGGCTACAATGGGGCATCCTGGCTACAAGGGGGGCATCACTGGCTACAATGCGGGCATCACTGGCTACAATGGGGGATCACTGGCTACAAGGGGGGCATCACTGGCTATAAGGGGCATCACTGGCTATAAGGGGGCATCACTGGCTACAAGGGGGCATCACTGGCTATAGGGGGCATCACTGGCTACAAAGGGGCATCACTGGCTACAAGGGGCATCACTGGCTACAAGGGCAATCACTGGCTACAGAGGGGCATCACTGGCTATAAGGGGGGCATCACTGGCTATAAGAGGGGCATCACTGGCTATAAGGGGGGCATCACTGGCTACAGAGGGGCATCACTGGCTATAAGGGGGGCATCACTGGCTATAAGGGGGGCATCACTGGCTACAGGGGGGCATCACTGGCTACAAGGGGGGCATCACTGGCTACAAGAGGGGCATCACTGTCTATAAGAGGGGCATCACTGGCTACAATGGGGGCATCACTGGCTACAAGGGGGGCATCACTGGCTACAAGAGGGGCATCACTGTCTATAAGAGGGGCATCACTGGCTACAATGGGGGCATCACTGGCTACAATGGGGACATCACTGGCTACAAGGGGGGCATCACTGGCTACAATGGGGGGCATCACTGGCTACAATGGGGGGCATCACTGGCTACAAGGGGGGGCATCACTGGCTACACAGGGGCATCACTGGCTACAATGGGGACATCACTGGCTACAAGAGGGGCATCACTGGCTATAAGAGGGGCATCACTGGCTACAATGGGGGGGCATCACTGGCTATAAGGGGGGCATCACTGGCTACAGGGGGCATCACTGGCTATAAGAGGGGCATCACTGGCTACAAGGGGGGCATCACTGGCTATAAGGGGGCATCACTGGCTACAGAGGGGCATCATTGGCTATAAGGGGGCATCATTGGCTACAGGGGGGCATCACTGGCTACAAGGGGGGCAACACTGGCTACAAGAGGGGCATCACTGTCTATAAGAGGGGCATCACTGGCTACAATGGGGGCATCACTGGCTACACGGGGGGGGCATCACTGGCTATAAGGGGGGCATCACTGGCTACAATGGGGGGCATCACTGGCTATAAGGGGGGGCATCACTGGCTATAAGAGGGGCATCACTGGCTATAAGGGGGGCATCACTGGCTATAAGGGGGGCATCACTGGCTATAAGAGGGGCATCACTGGCTACAATGGGGGGCATCACTGGCTATAAGGGGGGCATCACTGGCTACAGAGGGGCATCACTGGCTATAAGGGGGGCATCACTGGCTATAAGAGGGGCATCACTGTCTATAAGGGGGGCATCACTGGCTATAAGAGGGGTATCACTGGCTATAAGGGGGCATCAATGGCTATAAGGGGTCATCACAGGCGAATAAGGGGGGCATCACTGGCTACAATGGGGGGCATCACTGGCTATAAGGGGGGCATCACTGGCTACACAGGGGCATCACTGGCTATAAGGGGGGCATCACTGGCTATAAGAGGGGCATCACTGGCTATAAGGGGGCAT
Source organism: Phyllomedusa bahiana (assembly GCA_025379985.1). NCBI lineage: Eukaryota > Metazoa > Chordata > Amphibia > Anura > Hylidae > Phyllomedusa > Phyllomedusa bahiana. The sequence goes on from JAODAL010004634.1 coordinate 90,166, forward strand.
CACTGGCTACAGAGGGGCATCATTGGCTATAAGGGGGGCATCACTGGCTACAGGGGGCATCACTGGCTACAAGGGGGGCATCACTGGCTACAAGAGGGGCATCACTGTCTATAAGAGGGGCATCACTGGCTACAATGGGGGCATCACTGGCTACAAGGGGGGCATCACTGGCTACAATGGGGGGCATCACTGGCTACAAGGGGGGGCATCACTGGCTATAAGGGGGGCATCACTGGCTATAAGGGGGGCATCACTGGCTACAATGGGGGGGCATCACTGGCTACAATGGGGGGCATCACTGGCTATAAGGGGGGCATCACTGGCTATAAGAGGGGCATCACTGGCTATAATGGGGGCATCACTGGCTATAAGGGGGGCATCACTGGCTACAGGGGGGCATCACTGGCTACAAGGGGGGCATCACTGGCTACAATGGGGGCATCACTGGCTACAAGGGGGCATCACTGGCTACAGGAGGGTCATCACTGGCTATAAGGGGGGCATCACTGGCTACAATGGGGGGCATCACTGGCTAAAAGGGGGGAATCACTGGCTATAGGGGGGCATCACTGGCTATAGGGGAGCATCACTGGCTACAGAGGGGCATCACTGGCTATAAGGGGGGCATCACTGGCTACAATGGGGGGCATCACTGGCTACAATGGGGGGCATCACTGGCTGTAAGGGGGACATCACTGGCTATAAGAGGGGCATCACTGGCTATAAGGGGGCATCACTGGCTACAGGGGGGGCATCACTGGCTATAAGGGTGGCATCACTGGCTACAGGGGGCATCACTGGCTATAAGAGGGGCATCACTGGCTACAGGGGGCATCACTGGCTATAAAGGGAGGCATCACTGGCTATAAGGGGGGCATCACTGGCTACAATGGGGGGGCATCACTGGCTACAATGGGGGGGCATCACTGGCTATAAGGGGGGCATCACTGGCTATAAGAGGGGTCACTGGCTATAAGGGGGGCATCAATGGCTATAAGGGGGGCATCACTGGCTACAATGGGGACATCACTGGATACAAGGGGGGCATCACTGGCTACAATGGGGGGCATCACTGGCTACAAGGGGGGCATCACTGGCTACAAGGGAGGCATCACTGGCTATAAGGGGGGCATCACTGGCTACAATGGGGGGCATCACTGGCTACAGGGGGCATCACTGGCTATAAGGGGGCATCACTGGCTACAATGGGGGGCATCACTGGCTACAATGGGGGCATCACTGGCTATAAGGGGCATCACTGGCTACAATGGGGGACATCACTGGCTACAATGGGGGGCATCACTGGCTGTAAGGGGGACATCACTGGCTATAAGAGGGGCATCACTGGCTATAAGGGGGGCATCACTGGCTACAGGGGGGCATCACTGGCTATAAGGGTGGCATCACTGGCTACAGGGGGCATCACTGGCTATAAGAGGGGCATCACTGGCTACAGGGGGCATCACTGGCTATAAGAGGGGCATCACTGGCTATAAGGGGGGCATCACTGGCTATAAGAGGGGCATCACTGGCTACAATGGGGGCATCACTGGCTGTAAGGGGGACATCACTGGCTATAAGAGGGGCATCACTGGCTATAAGGGGGCATCACTGGCTACAGGGGGCATCACTGGCAACAGGGGGGCATCACTGGCTATAACAGGGGCATCACTGGATACAGGGGGCATCACTGGCTATAAGAGGGGCATCTACTGGCTACAGGGGGCATCTACTGGCTACAGGGGGCATAAAGGGCTACAGGGGGGCATCTACTGGCTACAGGAGGGCATCACTGGCTACAGGGGGCATCACTGGCTACAAGCAGGCATCACTGGCTCCAGGGGGCATCTACTGGCTGCAGGGGGCATCTACTGGCTACAAGGGGGCATCACTGGCTACAGGGGGGCATCACTGGCTACAAGGGGGGCATCACTGGCTACGGGGGCATCTTCTGGCTACGGGGGCATCTGCTGGCTGCAGGGGGCATCTACTGGCTACAGGGGGGCATCACTGGCTATAAGAGGGGCATCACTGGCTATAAGAGGGGCATCACTGGCTACAGGGACATCTACTGGCTACAAGGGGGCATCACAGGCTACGGGGGCATCTGCTGGCTGCAGGGGGCATCTACTGGCTATAAGGGTGGCATCACTGGCTACAGGGGGCATCACTGGCTATAAGAGGGGCATCACTGGCTACAGGGACATCTACTGGCTACAGGGGGCATCACTGGCTACAAGGGGGCATCACTGGCTACAGGGACATCTATTGGCTACAGGGGGCATCACTGGATACAGGGGGCATCACTGGCTACAGGGGGCATCTTCTGGCTACAGGGGATACTATCTGGCTACAGGGGGCATCACTGGCTTCAGGGGCTACTACATGGCTACACGGGGCATATTACATGGCTACCATATGAGGTGCTATAGATGGGGCATTTGTATAGCGATAGGAATTGGTAGAGAAGTGTGAAAAATTTAGGAGTCTTTAAGATGTTTGTTTTGTGAAGAGTTGGAATAGTCTCATGGCGTCTAGGACAGATGGAAAAGAAGAAGAAGAAAAGAGAGTCACTAGATATAACTTTTCTGTAATCGCTTATATGCCTGCAGAGCCTGTGTGTCAGTGGGTATCCTCCACTGTATTTGGGCCCCTGTATGCGTTTAATTATTGGTTGAGTATAATTGGTTATACTCAGTAATGGTTCAGTTTGTATTATTCGCGTATACTAGTGCTGGTGTAATGTGGTCATGGTGTGGTTTTATTATTCGGTTCTCTGTGTGTTTGGTGATATGTGGTCTTGGATTCTGGTTGGTGTAGCGGTGTTATTTGTAAACTGTAGGACTATGATTTAGTAGTTTTAAACATATCAGATTGTGGTAAAGCTTTTTGTATATTTTTGGCTTTGGATTATGGTGATCACTGTGGCCCGTATGTCACGGGAGGGGGGGGGGCGAAATTTCTTCACCTCGCACTGAGTGAAATTTAGCCTAGGAACTGCCCTGATCTAAGTCACGATCTTCAAGATATTCTACGCTCAGTGAACAGCTCATACCATAAGAGCACGTGCCGAAGCTGAGGCTACTAGAATACAGGCGGAGTTTTCACAAAAAAGGGCATCTGTGGAAGCAGAGACAGCAGCTATGGAAGCAGAGACAGCACAGAAAAGGGCGTCTGTGGAAGCAGAAACAGCACAAAAAAGGGCATTTATGGAAGCAGAAACAGCATGCAAAAGAGCCGAGATGGAAACTCTGCAGAAACAATGTGAACATGCCACCGCCATGGCAAGATTAAAGGTTCTAGAACAAGCTGCTAGTGGAAGTGAAGGAAGCAGCTCCAGCCTAAGTTCAGTGGCTGTAGAAGACCCTGTTAAGCGCACAAGAGACTATGTGCTAAGCCAAAACAGCGAATCTCTGAATGCCACCAACATTCCTGACAGTTCAGATTTTCCTCCAATGCAACAAAGCACAGATCCTTCTTCAGATCCCTGCATTCGAGGTCAGTACAGTCCTACACCCATGCTGCATCCTGTATCTCCTTCACACATCACAATGCACCAAGGCCATACACCTCTGCAACCTCAATACAAAGATACCAAGGTCCAAACCAATATGCCAGCAAGTTGTCCAGCCCCTGACAACCATGCCGATCCAGCTTCACATATAATAATATAATAATAATAATCTTTATTTCTACAGCGCCAACATATTCCGCAGCACTTTACAAATTCAAGGGTAAACATACAGTCATTACACATTAAAAGTACTTACAAATGAGACACAAGGTGTGAGGGCCCTGCTTGTGAGAGCTTACAATCTATTAGGCTGTATGGGTGAAACATACGGTAAGAAGTGCCAAGTTTACAATGGTCCAGCCATGTTCCATAAATAGGGGGTGGTTTACATGAAAAATGGATGAACCTGCCACCCAGACTATACATCTTTATACAGATAAGTGCCTGGGAGTGCCCAAGTGCAGGGAGGGACATATGTGTGTGATAGCAGTTAGGGATCTTGGTGAGCCAGAACGAGAAGATGTATTTTCAGGGCCCTCTTAAAACTGTGAGGGTTGTGAATGTGCCTGATCGCCCGCGGTAGCATATTCCAGAGAATTGGTGCCGCACGTGTGAAATCTTGTAGGTGGGCATGGGAGGTTCGGATGATTGAGGAATGTAGTCTGATATCATCAGCAGAGCGGAGAGCACGGGTAGGGCGGTAGACAGAGATTAGGGAGGAGATGTAGGGAGGAGCAGCGCTGTGGAGAGCTTTATGGGTGAGAGTGCTGAGTTTATACTGTATCCTGTACCGGATGGGCAACCAGTGCAGTGACTGACACAGGGTAGAGGCATCAGTATAGCGGCTGGAGAGAAAGACAAGCCTGGCTGCTGCATTCTGGACAGATTGGAGAGGGGAGAGTTTGCAGAGAGGGAGACCGATAAGCAAGGAGTTGCAGTAGTCAAGACGAGAAAGAATAAGAGCAGTAATGAGAGTTTGAGTCATTTCCACATATAATTGAATGTAAACCTGCTCTTACAATGAATGCCTATGCAGCTCCATATGTCCCTATGTCTCTTAATCAGACTACCACTAACAACATGATCAGCACTACTCAGCCTACAATTACCTGCCTGAAGTCAGAAAGGTCAGACATGTCAGAGTTTGCAAGGTTCATGGTCCGCCGTGATCTTACTAAAACAGGCCTCACTAGGTTTGATGACCGACCTGAGAACTACAGATCCTGGAAATGTGCCTTCAGAACGGCAATTGATGATATTGGCATCACAGCTGCAGAAGAACTGGACCTGCTAGTCAGATGGCTCGGCCCGCAGTCCACAGAACGTGTCAAGAGACTCAGAGCTGTTCATATTGCAAATCCTGTGGCAGGTCTAGTGGCTGCTTGGGAGCTACGGCAGTCCTGAAGCCATAGAGAATGCTCTGTTTACACGGCTTCAAAGTTTCCCAAAAATCTCCGGCAAGGACAATGAGAAATTCCAAGAACTCAGTGATCTACTCTTTGAGCTTCAGTTGGCCAAAGCAGACCCTCACTTACCTGGCCTCAGTTACCTGGACACTGCTCGTGGGGTAAACCCAATAGTTTCCAAACTGCCATACAACATTCAAGAAAAGTGGACAGCCCACGGGTCAAGATACAAAAGGGAGTACCACGTTTCCTTTCCTCCATTCTCCTACTTCTGTGAGTTCATAAAGAACATTGCAGAGTCCAAGAATGACCCAAGCTTCTTATACAGTGAGTCTGGCGGTCCTACTTCATCTCCTCCTAAGTATGACAGTCCACGCTCTAACTACAGGAATCGTAGAGGACCAGTATCAGTAAAAAAAGACTGACGTTCTTCCTACACCTACATCATCTCCGCATAAGAGCAGTCAAGGTGAGAAAATTGAAAATCCAAATCGTCTATGCCCAATTCACAGGAAGCCACATCCTCTCAAGAAATGCATTGGCTTCAGAAAGAAATCGCTTCATGAACGCAAAGAGCTTCTGACAAAATTTGGGATATGTTACAAATCTTGTGCTTCCACAGAACATTTTGCTAAAGATTGTAAAGCTGTTATTAAGTGCATTGAATGTGACAGTGTTGGCCATGTGCAAGCACTTCATCCATCTCAATACAGCATGGAGCCATCCTCCCAGTCATCGCCAGTGGCAAAGCATGGCGGGGAGAAATTGGACCAAACTGTAAATCCTACCACCGTATCTTCCTCATGCACAGAAGTTTGTGGTGAAGGTCTCTATGACAAGTCATGTGCAAAGATATGTCTTGTCAACGTATATCTAAAGGATAATCCAGAAAGAGTCCTAAAGGCGAATGCCATATTGGATGAGCAAAGCAACCGGTCACTCTCAAGATCTGAACTCTTTGATTTGTTCAACCTTGAAGGGGACACCTTCCCTTACACTTTGGGTACCTATAGTGGCGTCACAGAGGTCTCTGGAAAGAGAGCCAGTGGACTCATGGTAGCTTCACTTGACAACAAGGTCAGGATACCCTTACCAACACTTGTTGAATGCAACCAAATACCGTCTAACAGAGAGGAAATTTCTACGCCAGAAGTGGCTCTTCATCATACTCATCTAAGGTCTATAGTCACTGAAATACCTGCTCTTGACAAGAACGCAAACATCCTACTTCTGCTTGGCAGAGACATTCTCCGGGTACACAAGGTACGCCAGCAAATCAATGGACCTCACGATGCTCCGTTTGCTCAACGCCTTGATCTAGGCTGGGTGATCATAGGAAACGTTTGCATAGACCAGATTAAGAAGCCCACTAACATTTCCTCATTCAAAACCCATGTTTTACCAAATGGTCGCATCACCCATTTTCTTTTTTTTTTTTTTTTTTTTTACCAGACAACCAAAAAAAAGAAACTCAAAAGCAGACTATTCGGGCTGCGGAATGACTCCAAAAATAATTTGGATTACCACAAGTGTAACAGAAGTCCTGATTCACCAGGAAAACCTAGCACAGGAGTTCCACCTACTGGGGGAAAGTGGAATTGCATAGGCATAGGAGCAGTACCTCTAACAACAATTCTGACTATATCCGACATCTAGCATAAACAAGTGACACTGGGAAAAACCTCCAAAAGAGACAATCAGGGGGCCAAAAGGGCCAAAAATAGCCAAAATGGAGAGCACACTATTCTCTGGGAGAAGACAAGTAGTGAGTACTAGTCCGGTGAGCCGCAGAGATTCTGATCACGCTCCCCTCAGCTCCCCACCAACGAGGAAGCCAGGTGAGAAGTAGGACTTGAGAAGGTGGAGCATCCTTTATCCTGAGGGCGGGACCGTCTACGACCCCGCTCTGCATGCAGAGCATCAGCCGGGGATGAGGAGACGACAGGCGGAGCTTTGTTCCGTTGATTGAAGTTGGCGGAGAGAGACACCAGGGAAGGCCATTCTGGAAGCTGGAGATCTTGGAGCTTGAGTGCCTGAAGCACAGCGGGGATGTCCTTTGCTGAGCGAAGTGTGAGAGTACGTTGATCCATACGAATGTGAAGAGCAAAGGGGTATCCCCAGTAGAAGGGGATATTCCTGTCCCTAAGGACGTCCAGGACAGGTTTCAGAGAAGACCTTTGAGCTAGGGTGAGTCTGGACAAGTCCTGCAGGATTCTGAGAGGGGCATTGCGGTAGGTCACAGATTTTCTCTTTCTGGCTTCATAGAGTATATCCTCTTTCATGGTATAGTAATGGATACGGCAGATCACATCACGAGGTCTGGGGTCCTCCGGGTTGGGTGGTCTCAAGGCCCGATGAGCTCTATCTATCTCAATATGAGCCGTAGCTGGTCTTCCCAGCAGGTTGTTGAAAATTTCGGTGAGCACTCTAAAAAGATCAGAATTCGGTATGGATTCAGGAAGCCCCCGGACACGCAAATTGTTACGCCGATTTCTATTTTCTATGTCGTCTAAGTGTTGTTGTAGAGAGAAAATTTGTGCCGAGTGCTGAGCCACTTCATCTTTCAGAGAGGCCACGGTGGTAGAGGTCTGTGCCTGAGATTGGTCAAGTCCTTCTACTTTAGAGCTCGGTGATGCCAATTCAGCACGGAAGGCCGAAAATTCCTGCTTACACTCCTCCACTAGTTGCTTTGCAAGGGAAGCTATGTCCGCCCTAGAGGGAATGGATTGCATCAGCTGCCTCATATCTGCTAGTGTAGCCGGTCTGTCGTCATCGGACGGTCCCGCCACCCCAGATAACGGAAAGGGAGCAAGGCTCGGGCAGCGGTTGATGTGGGGAGAGAGCAAAAACTGGCGGGGTACCATTCAGGCTTGCTGCGTTTTGCGGACATGCTGTGGCAGGTATCAAGGAACAGGTTAGCTGTTCAAAGGATGCCACACGCTGCTGCTGGGGGCCCTGCAGAACACATACTTGTAGAGCATTAGAGGTTTGGGATGGAAAGGTGTTCCAGGACGATCCCGTTGACCATGATGGTGAATGTGATGGTGAGACTGCATTGATAGGGGAGAAGGAACCCCTGCGGTCTGTGATGGCAATAGCCCCAGGAGAAGATGAAGGTCTGGTGTCCCTGCATATCAGTGCAGATGATGAGGAGAAAGTGACCCCTTGGGAGCACCCTGGAGCGTTGTGCAGCTCAAACAGAGGGGACTGAGATCCACTGGCTGTGGGGCTTTGGGGAGGCTGTTGGGCGCCAACCTGTTGTATTGCGGTAAGCAACATGTCCTCCTGGGCAGGTGAGAGTGAGTCCCCATGAGGCAGGGTTTGTAGTGAGGCTGCCCCTGTTGTGTGGCCCGGACCCAGAGACTTGGGGGAGCCAGGGGGAAACCCAGTAAAGTCCAGCCCCTCTGTACTTATCTGGGCCGCGGTACTGACGTGCGCTGTATCCCGCGCGGCATCGCCGGCACTGCAGGGGGTATGTTCCTCCGGAGCCTGTGACCTGCTTGTCTGGCGCGCGCCTCGTGGCATAAGGTCCGCGCGCTGTGGAAGCGGAGTGCCCTCGGGGAGTTCTCCTGGCAGGGAGGCTGGACTGCAGGACCGCCGCGGAGAAGGTAAGTCCCGCGCTGGCAGGGGCTGCAGGCTGTAAGCGCCCGGCACGGCTCTCTGCGCCGGGGAAGCGGGCTGTGTTGCCACGATGCGGCGGCCATTTTGGCGGCCCTCCACGTCTCCGGCATCCGACATTCTAAGCGGTCGCGGCGGGGAGAAGATGTGGTCCAGATCCTCCTGCTTGGTGCCGGGACGCTGGACCGACTTAGAGCGCTGCTTTTTGGAGATCCTTCCCATCTTTGTAGCGGTGAAAGTCGTCGGAACAGCTAACGAGGTACGAGGAGCTACTGAACGTGCGTCCTCACACCACCATCGCTAGGCCACGCCCCCGCAGCACCCATTTTCAACCATGTCCATACCATTACTGGGTAAAAGAGAAGCTCACTGGTAGTGAGAGACCACACGATCTAGAAGATAACATTCCTTCTTCCTCATCCTGGGATGACAGTCTTGGATCAGCAGTCTTTAGTCTAACAAGTGAAGACAACAAGCTAGCACCTGCACGAGAAGACAAGGAATTTCTTAAGATTATAGAAAGTGAGTTTGCCCAAGATGACTCCAACAGCTGGGTAGCACCACTACCCTTTCGCACTCCAAGACCAAAACTGCCAAACAATCTACAGCAAGCAGTTGCTAGATTCTCCTCTTTAAAACGAACTTTAAAGAGGAAACCAGAAATGGAGACACATTATGTGGACTTTATGCAGAACATATTTGACAGGGACCATGCAGAAAACCCGCACCACACTAGAGGAAGGAGAAGAATGCTGGTACCTCCCATCTTTTGGCGTGTATCACCCGCGCAAACCTAAACAAATTAGAGTTGTGTTTGATTCCAGCGCTCAGCATGAAGGCATTTCTCTCAACAACCTGCTCCTCACCGGGCCCAATCTCAACAACAGTCTCCTAGGAGTGCTAATCCGCTTCCGTCAAGAACCCATTGCAGTAATGGCTGACATACAGCAAATGTTTCACTGCTTCATCGTGAGGGAAGACCACAGGAACTACCTTAGATTCCTATGGCACAAGGACAATAACATCAACATAGACTACCGGATGAAGGTACATGTCTTTGGCAACACCCCCTCTCCTGCCGTAGCAATCTATGGACTGAGAAGAACCGCCCAAGCAGGAGAGAAGGAGTTTGGATCCGCTCGTCAGTTTGTTGAGAAGAACTTTTATGTGGATGATGGACTTTCCTACCAGCAAAGAAGCAATTGATCTCCTCACCAGAACACAGGAAATGCTGTCTAGTGCAAACCTCAGACTCCACAAGATCGTCTCTAACAGTCCAGATGTTATGGATGCATTTCCCTTGGTTGATCATGCTACCAATTTAAAGGACCTTAATCTTGGCTCTGATTCCTCTCCCATTCAGTGCATCCTAGGTTTACTGTGGGACATCAACAAAGACATGTTTACATTCCAAGTGTCACCCTGTGACAAACCTTTCACTAAGCCGGGAACCTTGTCTGTCGTTAACAGTGTCTATGACCCTCTTGAATTCATAGCTCCAATCACCATTCTTGCGGCTGTTAGGAAAGAAGTTCATGTCTCCTTGGACGCATCTATGGAAGCCATAGCTTCAGTAGCCTGCCTAAGGATGTCTGGAAAGAACAGCAAGCCACATTGTGGATTTCAACTAGGAAAAGCCAAGCTAACTCCAAAACCTGCACATTCTGTCCCAAGACTCAAACTTTGCACAGCTGCCCCAGCAGTAGAAATTGCTGAAGTCATAAACATCTCTACAGACCTCAATCCAGCTGACTGTGGAACAAGATGTGCTCCTGCTTCAGGTCTCATTGATCACATGACTACTCCAAGTTTCTTGTTTCAGGACTCACTACCTACTGATGCCAGTTACAATTTGGTGGAACCTGAATCTGACAAGGAAATTAGACCGACAAGTTCTACGCTCTATACCATAGTGGTTCCTAAGCTAAGGATCAAGACATACCGCTTTCAGCGTTTCTCACGATGGAAAGACTCACAAAGTGGTGGTTAAGGCGGCTAAAGGAGGCTGACACCTGAAGAAGGAAATCTACTATCAGGAACTGCCATCTGGACCATTCCTATAACATCTACCACTGGATTTACCATGGGTTGGTGGAAGTGTTGGCATGTTGCGGCTTCCCCAATCCGAAGATGGGTTTCTCTTGGATTTTGTTTCCCATTGGATTACTTTCTTCGGAATGTACTGTTATAGAATCCAGACTTTAACTGTTGATATTTTTGCATGTTTTCTCTTTCTTACAGGTTCAGAGAACATTTGTTATATTGTATTATAGTGAAATCTAAAGATTTCAGACGGGGAGTGTCATGTCCCACGACTTCATGGTTCATAATCAGTATTGTAATTTCTATTACTGCTTTGCATTGTCTTAAGTTTGTCCCTCTTGTCTTCCTGTATGTGTGCTCTGAGGTATTCAGCTCCTCCCTTCTTCTAGCATTCTCCATCTTTCTGTCTCATTGAAGCACTGTATACTCATTCTCTGCATCAACTCTGTAAAGTTATCATCTTTTCACCTACTACTTTGGTGTAACTACAAGATTCAGCCTGGAATAAACTCCTGTTGGTTCTTCATCCACGCCGGAGCAGTTGAGTTGACATTGACTGACAAGATTGCTGAAGTAAGTTTACAGTTTAATACAGTCTTCCATTACGACCTGGGCCTGATGAACGTCACACTTGCTGTCAGAGTATTGGAGTCAGAATAGCTTGCGCCGAGCCGAGGTGGAGAATCCCAAGCCGTAATTTATTTTTGAAAAAAGGCAGTACCAGCCCTTCACAAATATGTAGAACAGAAGGTGGGCAGTCCTTGAGCCTATCGGTTTCTTCCAAGGTGCATGGCAGCGCAGACGTGTGGAGTTGTAACTACAGTACATGTCCTTTACGCTCACATTGGGTGAATAGTCTTTGTGCCCAGCCACACCAAACACAAATTGGACAGGAACACCGCTTTCTCCTCCACGTGTCAACGCTTCTCCATGGCCAATAGTCCGGCACACCTCCTCGACCACCAACACCATCTCAGCCTCCACAAGCTGCTGCGCATGATACCACATTTTTAGGCACAGCGTTGGTAATGCAGCTCTACACCTTGCTTGCCTCGGCGAACGAAGTCACAAGGGAGGAACTGCTCCGCGTCATGCAGCAAGAAATCAATGTGTGGCTTTCTCCGCGCCAACTGCAAATCGGAACCATGGTGAAGGACAATGGGAGGAACATGGTGTCGGTGCTGCACTGAGGAGGGATGGTCCATGCGCCCTGCATGGCGCATGTGTTCAATTTGGTTGTGAAAAGGTTCCTGAAGTCTTCCACCCATCTTCTAGACATTCTAAAAATGACCAGGAAACTGTGCATGCACTTCATCCATTCCTAAAAGCCAGGCACACCTTCCTCGAGTTGCAGCCTCAGAACAGCCTCCCCAAACACGCGCTGATATGCGATTTTTCCACCTGTTGGAATTCCAGCCTGCACATGTTAGACCGACTGTAAGAACAGAGAAAGGCCATTAACAATTTTTGATGATCCAGGCGGACAGGAGTACTCCCCTGTGTAACTTTGATGTCAGCCAGTGGCAGCTCATGCGTGACACCTGCAGTTTGCTGAGGCCGTTTGAGGAGGTGACATTATTTGTCAGTCGCCAGGACTACGGGATGAATAACGTCATTCCACTGCTTCATGTCCTGAAACAGATGCTGAAAAATCTGTCTGGGCAGGGGACTGGAGACGTGGCAACTACATCTCATGGCCGCATGAGTCCGGTGGGGACTGAACTGGAGGAGGAGGGGGAGGAGGAGGACATTGGAGCACAAGCATTGTTTGGTAAAATGAGTGGTTTTTCTACCCAGGTGACAGGAGAGGAGGAGTAGGAGCAGCTGGAGGAGGTAGATGGAGATAAGGAAGATGAGGCAGATGACCCCCAAGCACCATGGCAGTATACAGTGGAGATGGAGGCAGGGAGTCCCTCAGAGTCACTTGCGCACATGGCCCGCAGCATGCTGATTTGCCTGGCTAGTGACAGCCGAATAGTCACCATCCAGCAGAGGGATGACTTCTGGCTCTCCACTCTCTCGGACCCTTGCTACCCGTTCAAAATGGGAGCCATTTTTCCAGCTGCTTAGAGGGAGGACAAACTCAAATACTATAGAGAAATCGTGTGTAGTCAGTGGGCCGCTGCCTATTTGCAGCATGGTCCCTCCTCTGACAGGTCTGACCGGGGGGTTCCTCAGCGCTCACGTAGGACTGCCACGGCTACTGTGGGAAGGTGGGGGGGTAGGAGCAGTACCAGCTCCATCAGCAGCAACCTAAGTCTGGAGTCGCTGATGAGCAGCTTCCTTCACCTGCCTAGTGAGGAGGGCACTCGCCAGCAGCAGGACCTGGGGCAGACCCTGAACCAACAGGTCGTGGCCTACTTGGACGGCACTCTGCCACCCCAGTTAGAAGATCCGTTGGACTACTAGGCAGTCAAACTGGATGTTTGGCTGCAACTTGCCGAGTTTGTAGTGGAGAAGCTGTCCTGCCCGGCCAGTAGTGTGGCATCAGAGCGGGTGTTCAGTGCGGCGGGGGCCATCATTACCCCAAGGAGAACCCACTTGTCCACTGGAAATGTGGAGCGACTGACCTTTGTCAAGATGGCTCTCTGCAGCCAGGAAATAGCTGTTTTTTAACGCGATTCGTCGCAAATTTATTCGAAACGAATAAAAAGCGAAAATTCGAAACGAATTTTGTCGGAAAAATTCGGCGAACTCGGCAAATCTAATTTTTGAGAAATTCGCCAATCTTTGTGACCCGGAAAATGCAACATCGATTTCCCCAATTCTGCTGTTTTTAGAGATATCCAATATGTGGCCCTAGTGCGCGATTTCACTCAACCACTAGCCTCAGAATAGGAGGAGAACCTAATGGACTTTGGGGTCTTATTTTCATAACAATTTTCCTTAGGCGCCATTTCAGGTTTGCGGACACCCTAAAGTGATAAAACTTAATAAACTCGCCTGAAAAGATCTCATGTAAGAAACTACACTTTTAAGGAAAATATCCAGGGGTGTAGTGATCAGGGCTGTGGAGTCAGTAAGCCAAAGCTCTGAACCCGACTCTTCAATTTCCCCTAACTCCAACTCCAACTCTCACTTTCACTCCCTTATACATGGCACATGTTTAAAGGGAACCTGTCACATAGATTATGCCCCCCTTGCTGAGGACAGCACAAGCTAGTGACAGGCTGTTTCTATCATTGTGTCCTTTATTCTGTAAGATGCTGTAGTTTTAGAGTATTAAATGCTCAAATCTGGCAGTGTTCAGCTTGTTTTGCAAGAAAAGAGTCTGTTTCATTTGTGACCCGCCCACCTGAGGCTAGCTCCACCCACCTCACAACTGATTAAGCTATTACTTTGAATAGGCAAAAACATGTGAATAACTGTCAGGTGGGCGGGGCTAACCATTGGTGGTCGGAACTATCATCTGGAAATAAGCTGGACTCTTTTCTGGATGAAAAATGCCAGATTTGAAATTTAAATGATCTGAAACTACAGCATCTTACAGAAAAAGGGACACAGCGCTGGAAACAGAATGTCTGTCACTAGCTTGTGCTGTTCTCAGCAAGGGGGACTATGTGGCAGGTTCTTTTTAAGTGATAATTTTACTGTAGTAAAATGGTAACATCAGGCTTTTTATCACCTTATGATACAATAATCAAGCTATTTAGGCAGAACATACACTGACAAGCAAAATGGTAACAATGTTTTGATCTTTTGACTTTCTGGGTCCATACATTACCGTCCACTACAGCTTTGAACGTGAGACTACCATCATCTTATAGACAATCATCTTGGCTATATTATACATAAATTTGACTTGCAACTATTTAGCATCTGATAAGTTATGTAGATTCATGTCATGTAACTGCATCGTTAGTGTTTTGCTCCTAAAAATCAAAATGTAATTTTTGTTTAGTATTTTGTTAGTATTTTGTAAATCCACCTTTGGCTTTCAACACTGCCTGAATCCTTCTGAGCTTTCGATCAGATTCAAGCATGTCTCGACAGAAGTCTTTTCTACATAATCCCAATGTTGGTGCAGACTGGTCGACTCACTTGGGTACTGTTACAAGTGCCCCTGCTGCCCATGCTGCTGGTTGCTGGGAGCCGCCGTGAACTGTGGGATTAGTCCCTGCCCCACATACTCACCTCAACTTGCTCTCCGTTCTCTGCCGGAGGGCTGTTGTGCAAGGCAGCTATGCTAGATTTAAAGGGTCAGTGTGCCATTGATCGTCGGGGGCTGACCCTATTTAACCCTGCCAATTCCTTTTAACCTCTGCCAGATCAATAGTGCCTTGTGAGAAAGTGTTCCCTAGTTGCTTCTTTGCTATACCGTGTACCATACCTATTGTCTCCATCTCTTGACCACAAACCTTTGCCACCTGTCCTGACCTTCGTGCCTGTCCCTGACTACGAGTTTGCCCAATGTTTCTGTATTTCGCTGCATCTCGGCTGCCTCCACAAGCAAGTCATGTCAGGGGTAGTGACCTGGTGGGAACCCCACCGCAGCAAGCCCAACCTGCCTTCCGGTGGGCTCTGGTGAACACCGGGACCCATTTAGATTATGCTTCCTGGCATGGCTTATACAACCGCTTGTGGTGGTCCAGAGGAGCCATTTCTCCATTCCGTAACAGGTATGAATACAGCTTTTTCTTCATCGCTATCCACAAGTGTTCTATTAGGTTGCGGTTTTAGAACTGTGGAAGCCAATGCAGCAACTCTACTTTATTATCATTGATACATTTCTTTGCCAAACTTGACGTATGCGTTGGGTTGTTGTTCTGCTGGAACATTATGTCGTCCTTTTCATACCTATAGTACTCGAGTGTACAAAGTAACACTCCTGTAGGATACTCGCATATTGCTCAGCACTGAGATCACCATCTATCCTGGTCAACTAGCGAACACCTTTGGTTGTGAAACACCATATCAGGCTTCCTCCACAGTACTTAACAGTTCCCTCAATTTCGCAATCCATTAGCCTCCTTTTCCCTTTGATTTTTCCAGATCCATTTTCACCCATCAGAGCCCACTCTATGGCTTTGTTTTATCGCTTCAAATCACCTGGGTCCAATCTTCTAATGTTTACCTTTCGTACTTTTCTGCAAACTTGAGCCAATGCTTCTTATGACGATATTGAAGTTGTGGCTTTTTCACCTTTTTTAGGCCACCATTCCAGACTTGTGTAATACGTGTCTTTTTTTGGAAAATCTTCATGGCTGCTCCTCGAATTGAACCAGTGACCTTTCGCTTGGGAATCAGCCTAATAACACACTTGCTATTAGGAAATGTGAGAACAGGTTGTAATTTGTAGTATACAAGAAAAAAAAGATTGTTCCACCACCAGGAGCAAAACAGTAACAATGCAGTTACAGGACAAAAATCTGCAGAACTAAAAATATGCTAAATAGTTGCAGGTCAAAGTTATGTATGAAATAACCAAGATGATTGTCTAGGGAGATATGAAGCCTGAAAGTCACAAGGTCAAAACATGGTTATCCTTTTGCTTCTCAGTTTAAAATATATCTATTGGATATAACTTTAGAATACAAAAAACTTTAATAAATTGTAAATATGCAAAATACTGCAGTAAGTGGGAAAAACCGTTTTCCTACAAAAACATCCTGATCACATTTGTGGACTTAGTCTATGAATTTGTTCTGAGAAAGAGTATTGCCTCCATCAGATGACCTCACATCTGATCTCATTATTTTAAGGCCTCTCTACATTAACTTGGGTTGATGGCAAAGCGGTGACCACATGGGCAACATCTCTAACAATTTCAGGGTATAAAGGAATCTCAGGCACAGTCAGTTTTGATGAATGCTTAAACTCTTCTACTTCTTTGAGAACAAGTGAAAAATTTTGCTGAAATATGATCAATCCGTTTGCGATGGGAGTGGAATCTTTTCTCCTGCCTCAATGCTTTGCCTGCTCCATGTCATCAGTTAAACTTCTCATCTGATGAGGCTGAAGATATGGGAGCAGCAGTACTGGCAAAACCCAATTTCTCTTGCTCTGGGCACTGGATTGAATTGTCTAACTACCGATGTATTATATGTTTTGGGAGTCGGTCAATTTTATAATGATTCCTTAGTAGTGAGTACATCGACCCCACAGGTGTTTCATGAATTTTTTTAAAGTTAGTTTGTAAAAATAAAAATAATTTTTTTTATCGACAATCTGCAATTTTAGCTAAAAATTTTTCATTTTTACAAGACATCCCGGACTAAACCCTCCCCTAAAAATTTGTTACGAAATTTCTTCCAGGTTCAGGAATTTATGTGGGTGTAAACTGCTGTTTGGGCACATGGCAGAACATTGAAGTGAGGGAGAGCTATTTGGCTTTTGGAATGCAGATTTTGGTAGGTGCCATGTCACATATACAAAGCCCTCAAAATACCAGAACAGGTGAAATCTTCTAGAAGTCCTCCGTTTTGGATTCAACACCCCTCATGGATTTCATCTAGGGGTATAACTGTGCATTTTGGCACACGGTTGTTCCATATATTTTTTTAGCATTGGGTTATACAGTGTTCGAGTGCAGTATAAATGACAGGATAACTTTATTATGCGGGTTGGTACAATTACAATTATTTAAATTTTATATATTTTTTATGTTTTATTACTTTTAAACAATAGAAATGCGTTTATAAATTGCGTTTTTATTTCATCATAGTCTGATAGCCATAACTTTTTTTATGTACATGGAGCTGATTAAGGGTTTGTTTTTTTTTGTGGGATGAGTTGACGCTTTGATCTCTTTTTATCAAGGTTTTTGTGAGGTGTTTTGTAACAATGAAAGCATTTCTATAGTGTTTTTTTTTTTTTTCATTACTACGGTCTCACCGTCCGTGTGGTATAAATGACATGTTAAGATTTTACTCAGCAGGTTTTTACTGCTTACGTGATACCCAATTTGTATATTCTTACTTATGTTTTACTGCTTTTATACAAATATAAACGGTTTTTTCTCAAAAGGGAAAACACATTTTTGCATCGCCATTGTCTGAGAGTCATAACTTTTTTATTTTTCTGTGGATGAAGCTGTGTAGTGGTTTGTTTTTTATAGGAGAGGTGTTTGACAAGTTTTTATTGACTTCATTTGTTCGTGGGGGGCAAGCTTTATTGATTGTTTTTAAATCCAATTTTTTGGAAGCCTGGCGTGAAGGAAAATACTGCAGATCCTATTGTGTTTTTAATTTTATTTATCAGGCTCATCATGCAAGTATACCTGACAAGTTAGTTTTTACCTCTTGGGGGTTAAAAAAACACACCAAACTATAGAACATCTGTATGATTAAAAACCTAGTTTTAATTTATCATTAATAAAAATAGCAATTAAGGAATAACACCTGGGGCCATGACAAAAACAAAAACACGTAAAATTCATTCGCAAACACAAAAGGGGGGAAAACAGAACCTGACGACTAGTGGGTGGATCTACGGCGTTCCCTATGGGATCCTAAAACTTTCCCTCAGCTATGTCCAGGATTATGCCCGATTAATGGGACAGGTCAGTTCGGCATTCTTATCCACTATTGGACTGTTGACCTTATTCAACTATGTGATGAACAAGTCACCAACACTGTTTCCGATGACACTCGTATTACATGCTCTCGGGGACTGGTTAAGGGAATTGTAGCACCAAACGCACTAGAAAGAAGGAGAAATATAAATAATGTATTTTAGTGTAAACGTGAATAGCGTAACAATATAGAAATTATGTGTTTTAGTATCAGTGGTGAGTAATTACAAACCTCACCAAGCACCAGGTCATGGCTTGGTAGGCGTACCCCTTTTTGGCCCCTTAAAGAAACGAACTTTAGTTAAGGAATTTTAGAATTTTATAATTGTGGGTATGGGGCTTAAGGTCCACACTCGCCTGTAAGTCTTTATATTCTGGCACGGATGTGAAGATTTAATATAGACGTAGATATATGGGGTATAGCTTCAACTCCCAAATTATACGATACCATTATAGTGGACAAGGCATGTTTCTCAGAAACTCATATGTCAATGTTCCATCTAATCACATTATGACCAGTATTAGCCAACCTTACATTAATTTCTAAACCACAATTTTTTTTCTGATAGTACACTAACAATTAGTAAAATCTACGGGGCCCATTGGAAATTCATGACACACAGTATATAATTGATTTGATCATATAGCGTTATGGATTCAGGAAATCAAATGGTGATATTAATGTCAATTTACTCATGGAGTCAGAAAACATAGTCACAATTCGGCCCTCAATCACCACCCCAATCTCACCACATTCAGCTGGGGTTTCAAATAAGGTCAAAAATAAAGTAATGGACATTGGTCCAATAGTAGCACATCTAAACCATGACAGTAGATTATCATCACTTTGTCGCAGGTTCCCCCTGTCGCTTAGGGCACGTCCAAAGCAGCGATTATCCTAGCTGTCGTGTTCGTTACGTGAGGCGTGTGTACCGGCTTAGTGTTTGTCGGCTCGCTCTATATTCGGCTGTGTGGACATTCGGTATCCATAAACGTCACCGAAGTGAGCCGACGGGCACTCCGGTCTCTTGACAATAGGAGACTGCCGTTAAATGTTAGTAACACAGCGCATGTACTAGAAGCGTAATAAGTTTAATGCAACAAACAATGACATCCGAGTGTAAAATTACATAGAGGCTCACATGGAAGATAGTCTTTTTATTATGAACGGGGCTTTTAATCATTATGTGCTCAACGGGTCGGCTAAGAAACTTCTGTATATTTTACATGGTAAAAAATATACGGGATATATCCAAAGGAATATAGGGGAAAAATGTCCAAAATAGATTTGATAGGCTGAGACCCCTAGATTGTAGAGGATTCACAAAGATGGGCCAAGTAAGGGAAACAGGGTTTTTTTCCCAGAGACAGACTGTTAGGGAGCAGGGGGAAGTCAGTTTGTTGCGATCACTTTTCTATCCTACTTAGGACATAGAAAAGCAACAGAAGTCCAGCACTTTCATTCAGACCCCCCTGGATGCAGTGTCTTCAGGTCTGAAAATCCTTTGTCTCTCTCTGTAGTAGGGAACATATTTTCCCCCCCCAGTTCCCTCCTAGGAGGTGGGGCAACATCGTCCAAGAAAGTTAAATTTTAGGCATTTAGGGTCTCAGCATGGAGCCACAGAAGTGCTGCTCCAGAGATGTTTCCCGGTGGGGCCCCCAACATTAATGTCACTTGAGGTGTTCTCCAATTCGCCTACGGTACTCCTTTTATGTTATGCAATATATTCAGGCACACACTCAAAAGGCTGGCTCCTTGTAGATGAACCCATTACTTTACATTGTAGAATTTTGTATTTAAAAGTCCCTATTCATGAATGTTACTATGGAAACCTTTTGCAAAACTTTCAAAAGTTATTACAAAGCAACATCCACTACTTGTTTTGCACCATACTGATTATTTAGCCAAGTTGGCTGTTTTTTAGCTATAGTGACTTGTAACCAGGTGGTCTCGTTATTGATTCTTGCTCTCCTTGATTGTAAACATGGGATAAATCCACTACCACTTGTATTCAGATCTTTGTCCATTTGTTGGAGTCGACCAATTTTGGGAATGATGTGTCTTATTGCTCCTGCTGACCCATCAAAAATTACCTCAACAAGTTCTAAATATTTTGTCTGTCTCCTTTGGGCCTTTGGTAATGAGGAGGCTATCACGATACTTTTTTACAGCTTGCTGATATGCCGTATTAGTATTATGTCCGTGTATTCCTCTCTCATGGAACCTTTGTCTCAGTTCTGTGCTTGACACTTAAAACTCATCTCGATCTGGAAACAATTCGTTTTAACCTTAGGGTATTGTCCCTTAGGTTGGCCACGCTTGAGCGAAGTCGGCACTGACTGCCATTTACCATCTAAGTAGGAGTTAGAGGATGTTGGTTTCGATTTACGTTCGTTTCTAACGAAACCTTCCTGGTCTTTCTTATCAATTAAATCCAAAAATGGTAATAATTGGGATCTAATATACAAAGGTCAAAGCGTAGATTTAAGTCATTATTCTGGTTGATATATTTGACAAATTGTTCAAGCTTTCCTGGTTCCGTTCCACAGGACCAGAAAATATCGTGGTATTTGGTCAGAGTATTATCTTCCTCAGTACCAAAGGTATTGTATCTCCAAATTTTACATACTGGTCCCTCCCACCAGCCCAGGAGCAGGTTGCATAGGCGGTGCACATGTGCTGCCCATGGCCGTGCCCCATGACGCTGGTGCGTAGATACTTCTCTGTTGAAACAGAAAAAGTTCCCATGGTAGAAGGACAAATTTAAGAAGTTGCTGAACGAAGCGAGTTGTGGGCTCATATTGGCCAACCTTACCACTAAGTATCATTTCTCACGGCCTCAAAGCCACAGTATGTGGGAGTGTATGAATATAGAGCCTCCACGTCGATACTGCAAGAAAAGCAGGATCTCGGGGACATTAAGCACCTCAATTTGGTAGGAGGTCCATAGAGTATCTCGTGTAGGATGTGATAATGCAGTCACGAAGGTGGGACAGTATTTTCTCGATGTATTTACTCGCATTCTGACCTAAGCTCCCTATACCTGATACTATTGGTCTGCCACGTAATGGACCACCTGTTTTGTGAACCTTAGGGACGCAATAGAACGTGGCTAGTACTGGGTGTTTAGGCAGTAAAAAAGTCAGTTCTGTCTGACTAATAAGTTCCTTCGCTTTGCCTATACAAGTATTCTCCTTTAGTCTCCTCACAATAATATGGGGGTGGGGTTTTTTTCCTAGACTCAATCCAGCACTCACTGTCTTAAGGATGTTTTGACTCACTTTTTGACATTACATCCTCAGTATTCATGACAACTGTATTGCCCCCTTTGTCAGAGGGCTTAATGGTTATATTTTCATCTTCTGCTAGTGATTTAATGCTGAGATATTCAGCCTTATTGCAGTTCCACTTTCTTTCTAGTCCTCCATTTCTCCAGTTCTCTAGTACAAAGTTCAACAAATATGTCTATATGTGATAGTTCCCCCTGGGGTGGCATACGTGTGTTGTTGTTTTTAAGGTCCGTAAATGGGCCCTTCCCTTGTTGGTTTGGTGGAACTGTTGAAATGCTCTCAAGGAGGCGTACTTCCTGGAGCATTTCTGCCGGAATCCCTAATTCCCAGCAGCTTTTTCTATCCTGTGTGCAGAAAAATTTGTACCAGTGGAGCTTCCTCGCATATAGGTTTAAATCCTTTACCCACTGGAATAGATTGAATCTTGCAGTGGGTACAAAGGAGAGACCCTTTGCTAGTATCTCAATTTCACTGGCACTCAGGTCTCTGCGTGACAAATTGATGACTTGGTTACCCTTACTTATAGTGTCCTGTTTCTTAGTTACCTCAGTGGCACGGGGGGGAGGCTGGAGGTTATGTTGACACATTATTGGTCCTGAGGGAAATTGCGATTTCTGAGGGGGTAGTTGGTTACCCCTAAAAAAGGTTGATATTTCCCTTTCCCCTTTGGTCTTCCTAGTTTCCTTTCCTCGTGATTACTCGGTCCACCTCTTACCACACCCTCTTTATCCGACAGATCTGAGTTGTGATGATAAGTCTAATTTCAGGGTAACGTTTGATATTTTTACACTTCAGGAACGAAGTATGCCTGTTTTCTTGAATCGTAATGTCCTGGAGAATTGCCCTATTTTTCTTATCTTTTATATAGAAATTGGAAAACTCTCAATGGTAATCTGGAGTTGCTATCTCTTTTGTTAGGAAGTCACTTCCTGTTGACACAGGTTTTAAAATTATCTCAAACTTGGTCCTTCAGTCTATTCATGTGAGGTCTCCAAAATTTTTCTTTTCCTCCTCTAAGAGTAGTTTCATGAACCGCAGGGAACTATCTGTGGCTTCCCTCTCCCACCTATTGAGAAAGTCAGGGCTTCTATTTTTAATGCCCGGTGTCAAAGAGATCCTAAGTCCTCGCCGTACTATACCTTTTTTAATGTATATTTCCAGACTCTGTACTTCCACCGGAGGCTATTTGCTCTTTGTTAATTTGGTAAATATCCGAAAGCAGTTTTAAAGGTCGGTGTATATTCTATGGACTATGACTGTTCCGAAAAACCTCATCTAGTTCATTGAGCCATTTATTTGGATCTAATTACCGAGAAGAGACATGCCATCACTTGTATAGACCAAAACTTAAATAGTACCACAACAATCTCAAGTACTTAGGTTGGTACCTAAAATTCACAAATTATTGTACTCTGAAGGAGAAAAACCCAACTATAGACATCTGTGTTAAAAAACTAGCTTTCTAATATATATCATTAGAAAAATAGCAATTAAGGAAACACTGGGCAAAGACAAAAAAACACCAACAACGTAATTCATATCACACCAAAGGGGGGAACAGAACCTACTGACTAGTGAGTGGATCCTACGGAGTCCTAATGCATCTAAAATATTCCCTTAGCCATTGTCAGGATTATCGCCCCGATAAAGGGCGGTACGTCGGCTTCCTAGCCCTATTGCTGAATGTTGACACCCTGATTATATGGTGGATGATAGTCCTACCAACTGTTTCGATGACCTCAGTTCATCGCCTCAGGGACGGTAAGGGAAAGTCGCACCAAAGCAATCAAAGAGAAACATAACTATTATGTATTCTTAGTGTGAGACACCAGTGAACTAGCGTAACAAAAGAAAGAAAAATATGTGTTTTAGTAATTAGTGGTGATTAATACAAACCTCCAAGCCCAGGGTCTGGCTTGGTAACGGGTACCCTTTTTGTCCTTTTAAAGAAAACGAACTTTAGTTAATGACCTATTAAAGATTTTTATTGTGGGAGGGGCTGTCCACAGATCTGCCTGTAATCTTTATTATGGCACGGAGTAATACTGTCCGAGGTATATTATGGGGTATGGTCACTACCAAATATAGGTACCATTCTAGTGTGACATGCATGTATCAGAAACAAATGTAAATGTTCCCATTTAAATATGTCAGTCATACTACATACATTATTTGCACCACACAATTTTTTTGGACTAGCTAACCTCATTTTTTGAGTAACACTCCTGTGCCCATTTGCATATTACCATATACTTGGTTGATCATAGCGTATGGTACAGGCATTCAAAGTGGGATATTATAATGTCAAACCATGTGCAATAAATCCGCCAATTGGCCCTCAATCCCCGATCACAATTCCCCACCCATTCAAATAATGGTGGGAATGGTGGAAATAATGTATGTGTATACGGGACTATGTGAGAGATGGGAACATTGCATTCGTTTCTGTTACATGATGTCCACTAGTGGTACCTTTGTTTGGGGTGAACCAATACCCATAAGATCACATCTATAAGTATTACTCGTGCCTATAATAAAGACTTAAAGGCAGTGTGGTCAGGCCCCATACCAACAATAAAAATCTTAATAGGTCATTAAAAAAGTTCGTTTCTCTTAAGGGCAAAAAGGTACCTACAAGCCGACCTGGGCTTGGAGGTGTGTATTACTACTCACTGATAACTAAAACAATATTATTTGTTACGATATTCACTGTTGACACTAAGAATACATAATTTATTTTTCTTCACTTTCTATTGCTTTAGGTGCGTCTTTCTCTTACCGTCCCCTGAGGCGATGAAAACTGAGGGTCATCGAAACATTTTGGGACTTATCACATAGGTGAATAAGGGTAACGTCTCAATTAGGGTAGGATCCGGAACGGACCGCCACTTTATCGGGGCGATAATCCTGACCATAGGTAGGGAATATGTTATAGTGATCCATATAGAGTCGCGTAGGATTCCACTCTATAGTCGTAGGTTATTTCCCCTTTGGTAGTTTTGTATTGTATTCTACGTGTTTGTTTTGTCTTGGACCAGGTGTTTCTCTCCTAATTGCGATTTTTAATGATATATATTATAAGCTAATGGTTTTAAACACAGATTTCTATAGTTGGGTTTTTCTCTTCCAGAACTTTACATATATCGGTGTATTTTTAGGTACGGCTATACACAAGTAGCTTTGAGAATTTGTTGTCGGGTCTCTATTTAAGTTTTGTCTATACAAGTGAGTGGAAGGTCTCGTCTAGGAGTAATTATGATCAACAAATAATATGGCCTCAAATGAAACATAGATGAGGTTTTATTGAACTGGTCATAGTACTAGGAAATATTACACCTACCTTTAAAACTGCATTCGTGATATTACCAACTTATCAAAGAGCAGTATAGACTCCTGGTGGGATGTACTGAGTCTGGAAATTATACATTAAAAAAGGGGTATGTTACCGCGAGGACTTACGGATTTCTTTGACCACAGGGCATTAAAATTAGAAGCCCTGGACTTCTCAATAGGTGGGTGAAGGAAGACTCCACAAGTGTCCCTGCGGTTATGTGAAAACTACTCATAGAGGAGGGAAAAGAAAATTGGAGTATCTCAATGTAAACTAGAGGCACCAAGTTGAGAATTATTAAAACCTTTCAACAGGAGAAGTGACTTCAACTAAACGAATGAGAAGCAACTCCAGAGTACCAATTGAGTGTTTCCAGTTCTATATATAAGAAAAAGAAACAATAGGCAATTATCCCAGGGAATTACCGATTCAAGGAAATCAGGGGCAATACTATATCCCCCGTTCCTGAGTGATAAAAATATCAAACGTTACCCTGAAATAGACTTATCATCAACAGACACAGATCTGTCGGATATAGAGGGTGGTGGAAGAGGTGGACGAGGTAGATCACGAGGAAGAGGGAAACTAGGAAGACCAAAGGGGAAAGGTGAATATCAACCTTTTTTGGGTAAAACAACTACCCCACAAGAAATCGCACATTTTCCTCAGGATCAATAAGGTGTTCAAATCACTCAGGCCTCCACCTATTGCCACTGAGGCAACTAAGAAACAGGACACTATAAGTATGGGTAACCAAGTCTCATCTATTAGTAACGCAGAGGAACCTGAGTGCCAGTGAAATTGAGATACTAGCAAAGGGTCTCTCCTTTGTGCCCACTGCAAGATTCAATCTATTTCAGTGGGTAAAGGATTTAAACCTATATGCGAGGCAACGCCTCCTATGGTACAAATTTTTTTGCGATCACAAGGATCAGAAAAAGCTTGCTGGGATTAGGGATTATCGGCAGAAATGCTCAGAAGTACGTCTCCTTGATAAGAGCATTTAACAGTTCCACCAAACCAACAAGGGAAGGGCCCATTTACGGACCTTAAAAACAACAACACACGTATGCCACCCCAGGGGGAACTATCACATATAGACATATTTGTTGAACTTTGTACTAGAGAACTGGAGAAATTGGAGGGACTTAGAATAAAGTGGAACTGCAATAAGGCTGAATATCTCAGCATTAAATCACTAGCAGAAGATGAAAATATAACCATTAAGCCCTCTGACAAAGGGGGCAATACAGTTGTCATGAATACTGAGATTATGTCACAAATGTGGTCAAAACATAATTGAAGACAGTGAGGGTATGAGGTTTGGAAAAAAAACCCCAGCACCCTCAATATATCTGAGGAACTAAAGGGACGATACTTGTAGAGGCAAAAGCGAACAGGGGAAGTATTAGTCAGGACGAACTGGACTTTTTACTGCCTAAACACCCAGTACTAGCCACGTTCTATTGCGTCCCTAAGGTTCACAAAACCGGTGGTCCATTACGTGGCAGACCAATAGTATCCGGTATAGGGAGCTTAGGACAGAATGCGAGTAAATACATCGAGAAAATACTGTCCCCCTTCGTGACTGCATTACCATCCTACACGAGAGACTCTGATGGACCTTCCGCTAGCAAATTGGGTGAGTAGGAATGTCCCGAGTCCTGCTTCTCCTTGCGAGTATCGAAGTGGAACTATGGCTCTTATTCATCCATCCCACATAGCTGTGGCTTAGAGGCAGTGAGGAGATACCTTAGTGGTAGAGGTTGCCAATATGAGGCCCACAACTCCTTCGTTCTGCAACTTCTTAAATTTGTCCTTACCAGGAACTTTTTCTGTTTCAACAGGAAGATCTACCACCAGCTCAGGGGCACGGCCCATGGGCCGCACTGTGCACCGCCTATGTCATACTGCTCGGGTCGGTGGGTGACCAGTATGTATTTGGGAGAGAACAATACCTTTGGCTACTGAGGAGATAATTACTCTGGACCAGATACATCGAGAAGTTTGGTTCTGTGGAACGGTACCCCCCCCCCAAAAAAAAGGAACGCTTGTTGAAAACAATTTGTCAATATCCTCAACCAGAATAATGACTTAGAAATCTTAGCTTTATTTGATATTATCCCAATGTATTACATTTTGAAATATATTGATAAGAAAGATCCAGGGTAAGTTTGTTAGAAACGAAACTGTATATACGGAAACACTACATCTACTAACTCCAACTTAGATGGTAAAGCTGTTTCATCCGTCTCGCTCAAGCGTGTGACTCTTTACCTAATGGACAATACCTAAGGTTTAAAACGAAATTGTTCAGATCGAGATGAGTTTAAGTTGCAAGCACAGGAAACTGAGACAAAGGTTCCATGAGGGGGATACCGGACCAAAATATTAAGACAGGCATATCAGCATGCGTTAAAAAGTAACGCGATAGCCTCTCATTACCAAAGGCCAAAGGGGGACAGACAAAATATTTAGACTTTTTGGGTAATTTTGAGGGGGCCCAGCAGGAGCAATAAGAACACATTATTTCCCAAAACTGGTCGGATCCACAAATGGACAAAGACTGAAAAAAGGGTAGGGGTTATCCCCAATTAACATTACAGGAGAGGCAAAAAAACTACGAGACCACCTTGGTACATAGTCACTTTACTAAAAAAACAGCCAGGACTTGGCTAAATCAACCAGAGGTGGGCATCACAGTGTAGTGGATGTTGGCTTGTCAATACATTGAAGTTGGAAAAAGTTTCCATAGTAACATCTGAATAGGGACTTAAAAATTTACAAAATTCTTCAATTGTGAAGAAAGGGGTCATCTACAAGGCCACCGGGTGAGTGTGGCCTTGAATATATTGGCAAACAATAGGGAGTTCCGTAGGCGAATTGGAGAACACCCTTAATGACATTAGGAACCATCGTGAAACATTTTTTGGCTAGGCATGTTGTGGCTCCCATGCGGAGACCCTAGATGCCTGAAATTTAGTGTTTTGGACGATGTTGCCCCACCACCCAGGGGAGGGAATTTGGGATAGGTCCCTCCTACAGAGAGAGACAGAATGGATTTTCAGACTGAAGACCACTGCACCAGATGGTCTGAATGAAAGGCTGGACTTCTGTTGCTTTCTTGATGTCCAAGTAGGATAAAAAGTGATCGTAAAACTGACTTTCTCCTGCGCCTATAGTCTATTTTGGGGTAAAAAAGTGCCCCTGGTCTCTTTTTATTTGGGCCCCATTTTTGTGAATCCTCTACAATAGGGGTCTCCAGCTAGCAATCTATTTGACACTTTTCCCCTATATTCCCTTTTGGGTATATCCTGTAATATCTTTATCACGAAATATACAGATGTGCCCTTTTCATCCGTGACACATTAAAGGATTAAAATTCATATCCCCCCATAATAAAAACTATCTTTATGTGAGCCTCTATGAAGGATTTTACCTGCGATGGTTTTTGTTGCCATTAAAAATTTCAAAGCTTTTCTAGTACAGCGCTGTTTACTACAGTTAAAGCAGGTTCCTTATACCAGGAGACGAGTGTCCGTCGCGTCACTTCCGGTGACGTACGGGATACCGGAAGTTCACAGCCGGAATATAGAGCGCGGCCCACCCAAAAACAAGCCGGTACACACGCGCCCCGGAACGGACACTACACCTAGGATAACGCTGCTTTGGACATTTCCCTAAGCGAAGGGGAACCTCGACAAAGGATGAGTACCCTACTGTTGGGCTTTGAGGTTCTGACCCATGGGGACCCTGTCCATTATTTAAATTTGCTGACCTATTGAGCCCACTGAATGGTGGGAATGGGGATGGTGATTGAGGGCCATTGTGCGGACGTTATGGCTCATGGTATTGACATTATATATCCACTTTGATGCCTGTATCCATATGCTTAAAATCAAACAAGTATATGGGTAATATGTCAAATAGGGCCAGGAGTGTTACTAATGTGGTATATCAAAAATTTTTTGGTGGAAACATGTATGTGGTTTCTGGACATATGTGAGAGATGGGAACATTGACATTTGTTTTGATACATGCATGTCACTAGATGGTACCTATATTGGGAGTGACCATACCCAATTTTATACCTCCCCTTTTTTTACTCCGTGCCATAAAAAAGACTTACAGGCAGTGTGGACAGGCTCCATCCCAATACAAACCTAATAGGTCACTAATTAAAGTTGGGTTTTTTTAAGGGCCAAAAAGGTACTTTACCAAACCAAGACCTGGGTTGGAGGTGTGTATTATCACCAACTGATACTAAACACATATTTCTTTTGTTACGCTATTCACTGTTGACACTAAGAATTCATTATTTCTTTTCTTCTTTTTATTGCTTTGGTGTGACTTTCCCTTACCGTCCCCTGAGGCGATGAAACTGAGGTGTCATAGAAACATGTTGAATTTCATCACCATGTGTGTAAGGTCAACCAGTCTCAATAGGGCTAGGATCCGGACGGGACCCAGCCCTTTATCGGGGACGATATCCTCGACATAGGCTAGGGACAAAGTTTAGGATCCATTAGGACGCCGAGGATCCACTCACTTGTCGTTAGGTTTTTTTCACCCTTTAGTGTTTGTATGTATTTAAGTGTTGTTTTGTATTGGGCCCTCCTGGTGTTTTCCTTGATTGCTATTTTTAACTCGATATATATTAAAAGCTAGGCAGTTTTAACACAGATTTCTATAGTTGGGTTTTTCTCTTTCAGATTACATATTATCTGTGTATTTTTAGGTACGCATACCCAAAGTTACTTTGCAGGATTGTTTGTGTTTATAATTTAATGTTCACACGGTGTATTGTGACGTGTGACGGTACGCGCCGCAGACACTGTGTGATTTCAGGAGCTCGCGCTGATCAGCACATCTTATCGTAGCACTTGGGGAGGGGCGGATGGGGGGACAACAGCCCGCCGGCCCCATAGACATGCATTGACATGTCACTTCTCTCCCCCGGCGTACAATATGATCGTGATTGTAGCTTGGGGGAATGAGGACGTGTATTCCATAAGTTCTCTTATGATGAACTGGTGGATTAACCGCAATTACGCCATGTGAACATACCCTTAGACATGTAAACTTTTTTAAAAAAATACAAAAAAAAAAATATAAAAACCTTGGGGGATGACAAATCATATCTTGAATATAATCTTTTTGATACTTGTCATTTGTCAGGGTAGCGTTATGATTTCAGCTGCTGCAGCCATATGTTCTCGTGCGTAAACCAATGGGGCGCCTTTTTCGTGGCGTATTATGCGATCTCAATACGCCCGACATGCGTGCTGAATTACTGTAAGTCATAGTTCTCACAGAGTGCTATGAATTACATCTCATCTCTCCCGTGCGTTCAATACACATATATTGCACACGGGGAGAGAAGAGTGACATGTCACTTCTTTATATCCCCTACGCGCTCTGATAGTGAAGGTGAATGGATCGACCCCCTGTGCTTGGAAGTACGCGCTGAACAGCATTGTATTCCCAAATAACAAATTGGTTGTACTGCCCTAAGGGTTATGTTCACTACAGGCGTATAGTGGCCCACAGGACCTGTGCGCAACGCTTAAGCCTTCTGTTGAAAAGTACTTGCTCTCCGACGTTGTAATTTTCAGCAGCGTTCCGGCCGGCCACCTCCCATCCATTTTCCCATTTTCCCTCTGAATAGAAGAAAAATAAAAAAGGCAGGTCACTTATTTTTAGGGGTGGGGGTTCTATGTTGCAAGGAAAAACAGCAGATAATTCCTAGCACCTCACACGCTATGATTTTACCGTATTTGTGGGGGCGAACTTTGACGCATTACAGCACAGTTATTCCCCACAAAATCGCTGTGTATGTTCACATAACAATGTTGGTCCGTACTTGCGCGGGTAATTTCACTTCAATACAACCCGAAGTAGGGTCAACATTATGGTAAATCATAGCATGTCACAGAGAGAACGTTTTCCTGGTTGGGGGAGAATAAAATATTAGTAGGGGCAGCTTCAGAGGGACGCGGCACAGAGCCACACAATTTTTTCTCTGTAAAAAACACACCCCCCCCCCCCCCCATGCCGCGGTCATGGGGAGTAAAAAAGCCGTCGTGTACCACGCCCTTTTTGAGCAAAAACTTACTACAGGGCGGGCCCGGATGGTTTTGGGGACCCTAGCAACGCCCCTGTTCATGGGAAAAATTGTAGTAGTACTCTTTGGTACTGTGTGCTACCACTCCTACTTAATTATTACATTATTTGTATTCACTATTTTAAACAACAAAATAGGAACGACCAAAATTGCGGCCCCAAAAAGTCAGATGTTTTCATTTTGTTGAGTTCTCAAAATTGTGGGCATACCATACCAGAATAGTTGACTATGTTTTGGTCCCTTGCAGACCTTCTTGTAGTCATATCTGGAGAAAGGTAGAAGAGGAGATATGAACTGTGGCAGCTATCTGCAGCATGCATGACCATCCACTGTTTACTGGCAGAAATGGATACCATCCTGAATGAGGAGGTTTTAGGTAATGAAGCCCTTTTTTCTAGGCCCAGAGTTGACTTGTTGCAATGCCATTGAGCATTTTGCTCTGCAAATGTTTTAGTATTGGGAGCTCAGCACATCCAAATCTATTGTGTTTTTTTGTGCCAGTTTATACAGAGTGAATGTGTGAGAGAGCATGAGACATGCTGTGAGTGAGGCAGAGGTCTAATAAGTAACCAAGTAGCAGGACTGGGACAAGTTATTCTAGTGCCCTAGTAAACCGTCTCACAGATCAAAAGAAAAATTCCTAAAACAATAAATCTTTAATAAGATATGCATTAAAAATAATTATCCTATATATATAAAAATGGCCTCACACATATAGCCACTATACAAATATGCATTGTATATGTATAAAAAGTACCCTGTGTATATCAGTACCTAAAATACTAAAGCAAGTAGGACAAATGGTCTTGCTAATCCACAACAAAAAAGACATATGTACCAATAACTATTTGCAGGAGAAGTGCCCCTATAAGAGGGAGGAAAAATGTGGTCCATAAATGTGGTCAAAAACTCACGGTTCTGAAGAACTTGTCACAGTAGACTCCGTTGCCCCATTGACCAGTACGTATATACATATACTAGAAAAAGCACTATCGCTAATCTACTATACTAGTCATCCAGAATAGAGCACCGCCCCAAAAAGGGCGACCCCAACTTTCTCGGCCGACCCTCACCTAAACTAACTAAATTATACAGTAAAATAAATAAAGAACAACCGACATAAGTACTGTCGCATTTCCCCAAGATATGGTTCATCAGGGGGAATAATAATTATACATCTGTGATGAGAGATGATGATGGTCCAAGTGATGGCATGATGAGGCCATGAGGAAAATAAGGCACATAGTTTCTCCCCCTCTCCCAAAGAAAAATTCATCCCACTTCATGCCACCTTGTTCCCCCTTTTCTGCTTGAGATGAAGTGGTGCTCCAGGCAGTCGCGTACCTTTACCAACCCATTGTCCAGGCCCAGACAATTAGTACATCAATAGGCTGTAAGAGCAAGAAGTCAACTAAATGACTAGAGTCTGAGGATGATTGGAGATCATGAGCCCACCAGGAGAGTTCTGGTGAAGCTGAATGTATGAGGTGAGTATTGAAAAGGTTACTGGTAAGAGAGAAAAGTCATCAAAACTGGTAAGGATGAAAGTCTGTGAAAGGGATCCAGTTGGCAATATATTACTAGGATTATCATTATATCCCTTTCGAGTTCAGCATTATACTAGTAGGACTAGTTTCATTGCAGTGGCCTACACATGTGGACAAAATTTGGGTTCCTTTTTATTTAAGAAAGAAAAACCCACAATGATCTCTGACATAACGTGAAACTAACAGAAGTAATACACTTACATTTACTGAAAATCAACTCATGAAAATCAGACATAGCTTTTGAACTGTGGTTCAACCAAGAAACAAAACAAAAAAAATAATGAAACAGGCCAGTACAAAAATGACAGTCCACTTATCTAAATATTTAGTTTCACAACCGTTTGAGGCTATCACTGCAAACAATCTATTTCTGTAACTCTCAATGATACTTACGCACCTGTCTACAGGTATTTTGGCCCACTGTTTATGAGCAAACTGTATTAAGCTTAAAGGAGTTGTCTCATTACAAGCTTTCAGCCCACATCAATGTTTTTAGAAGCAAAGGATTTTGAATTGAGAGGGGCATGCTTTCTTCTCTGAACTCTTCTCCTCCCTCTTTCCCCCCTCCCCTCAGCACACAGCAGCTCTTCCTCCATAAAACCTCTATAACGCCACAAGGCGGGAGGCAGGGGGATTGCTGCCAGAGTTAACCCTTTGTGTGCCTTGCCTAGATTCTGCAGGCATCTAGATCCGCCTGTATTAGGGCTGATCTATGAGTGATGGGAGCGGTTGTGATTGCCAATAGCAGAACAGAGGGGATGAAAAGTGTTCCTATACCTTATTGCTGAGCTTATTATCTCCACATCTCCAAGCAACAAACAGACCTGGTCAGAACTAGTCACAGGGAAATCTGTCTGAAGCGTTAATCGAGGATGTGTCTATTACAGCACAGCATGAACTGTTCCACCAAGCCTCCCTGATCTGTATAGTATTATTTAGGTTACAGCTCCACAGACACATCTGATTATAGTAACACACAGGGTCACTGCTGTCACATCTATTGATCAGCCTCAATCTCTGCTCAAATCTGTGTAGGAGAGCAGGTAGAAAGCAGACCACAACACAGGGTTAATCAGGCAGCACTGACACAGAAGCCAGGTACTCCCCCTCTCTCCATAACCAGAAGGCATTCTGGTGAAGGAGGGGCTCTCTGGTCCAACCTTTCTTCAAAGGTGAGAGTCATACAGACCTGAACCAGTGAGATAAGGATCAACAGGTAAGATGCTATAGAGATTTGAGAAGAATGATTGTAGTACTACTAACAGGGTAGTCAAAAATCAGTAGGACATTTGTAATGAACTATATTGCAAAGCTGCTTGTTTTATAAAGATTTTTAATTAAAACCCAATCATGGTAGCAGAGGTCAACCTGCTGTTTTAAGTGTGCTTTTTCCACGACGTTATTACAGCTCCTGGTACGATTGTCAAACCTCAGGCTAAGGAATGGGCAATTCAGATAGTGCAAAGCTTTGCTTTTAGACATTCTTGATTATTTTAGTGGTTTAGGTTTTATCCTATTGGAGACCAAGCTTTAGGATGCTAGGCAGCACCCAATTTTTACTCCGAAATGCCATTAGTAAGTAGAGAGGGCGAATTCCCAAAATTCGTTCGTTCACTTCGACAGAATTTCTCGGCAAAACAATAACTTAAGTTCCGAATTACTTCGGCAACGAATCACGTTAAACAAAACAGCTATTTCAAGGGCTGCACAGAGCCTGCAGGGTGCTGTAGAAACGTTGTGCCATGCTTTTATATGCTGAGGGAGCTTGGTTTTGTATTAATACAATGTTGTGTTTTAATATGACACACACATGACTAGCCGCACTTTAGAATCGCTTCACTATTAAAAATTCCCTGGGCACTTATGAGGGCAAAACTGTCCAAAAACTGAAGAGGAATGTCTGCCTGATAAAGTCATGCCAGGAGAAAGCTGAAAAAAAACACGCATGAAAGCTCAGGTGGCAACATTTAGTGACGAGAGGTGTGGAGGTGACGGCATAGCCACTGCAGCGATGAGGTCAGACTGTGGCACAATGAATTGTTCTGGAGGTGGCCAAAAAACAAAAAAAACAGGAATAGGTCACAGAGTGGCTCAATTAACAGTGTGGAGGTCACACGGCAGCAGCCTGCATGAGGTTCAGGACAGTGGCAGAATGACAGAGTGTGTAGGTCACGGCATCAGCCCAAAGCAGCAAGCATGAGGTCAGACGGTGGCACAATGAACACAGTGTGGAGGTATCACGGCAGCAGCCACAGCAGCCAGCATGAGGTCAGGCAGTGGCCACAATGGAAATTTGGGATCCGGTGGCAAAAACAGGAGTAGCGCCACAGAGTGGGACAATAACACAGTGTGTAGGTCACCGGCAGCAGCCACAAGCAGCAGGATGAGTCAGACAGTGGCACCAATGACACAGTGGTGTGGAGCGTCACGACGGCAGCAGCCAAGCAGGCCAGCATTGAGGTCAAGACAGTGGCACAATTGCATTCTGGAGGTTGGCAAAATAGGAGTTAGGCCACAGAGTGGGACCAATGACAAAGTGTGTAGGTCCACGTTCAGCAGCCACAGCAGCAGCAATGAGGTCTACAGTGCACAAGGACACAGTTGTGGAGGTCACAGGGGCAGCAGCCACAGCAGCAGAATGAGGTCAGACAGTGGCACAATGACACAGTGTGGAGGTCACGGGCAAGCAAGCCACGCAGCAGCATGAGGTCAAGACAGTGGCACAATGACATTCTGGAGGGTGGCACAAAAAAGGAGTAGGCCACAGAGTGGTCAATGACACAGTGTGGAGGGCACGGCAAGTAGCCACAAGCAGCTTGCATGAGGTCAGACAGTGGCACAATGAAGAGCGTGGAGGTGGGTGGCAATACCAGTCACCTGGCTAAAGATGGTTTGGTGACAGATGGAGAAACTGTCAGACAGAAGTGTGTGCATCTGGCTGGTGGTGGCATCAGAATAGTGCGCTGACGGGCAGGTAGTTTTGAACCCAGACTTCATTTATCACAGTTTGGGTGATGCGTCATGGCTGATGTAGTTCTGACAGCCTAAGGCATTGATGTGTGAGAAATAATGGCCGAATCCACGCCTGATTTCATTTGACAAAGGTCAGTTCGTTCCACATTTCCCCGTGGACCATAAAAAAAGCGGGTTTCATTGGGTAACCGTTGGCCCCAGCGCATACTGAACACCCGCTATGTTGACCACACTACTGGAAGGGCAGGACATCTTATCCACTGCAAACTCTGGCAAGTTGCGGCCACCATCACAGTTTGCGCTGCCCAGTAGTCCAGGCGGATCTTCTAAACTTGGGTGGCAGAGCAGAGTTCTGTCCAAGTAGGCCACCGCCTGTTGGTTCAGGGACTGCTCAGGTACGCTGATGCTGGACGGGGGACCTCCTTACTACCTCCTACACTAGGCGGGTGTAAGGAAGCTGCTCATAGTGACTCCAGACTTAGTGTTTCTGCTGGGAGCTGGTTACTGCTCCTACCACATCCACCTTACAACCAGCAGCCGCGGCAAGCTAGTACGTGAGCGCTGTGGAAACACCCCGGTCAGGTCCTGTTCAGTGGAGGGTCGACTGCGCACATAGGCAGGTGCAACTGATTACGGAGATTTACCTATAGTATTGTTTGTCCTCCTCCTCTAATAGCTGGGTAAAGGATCCCATTTTGGTCCTAGGTTGCGAGGGGTACACAATAGGGGGTGGAGAGACAGAAGTCATCCCTTCTGCCGGATGCTGACTATTCGGCTGTCAACTAGCCAGGCCAAATAGCTTGCTTGCGGGACCATCTGCTCACAAGTGATCGAGGGGCTCCCTGCCTCTATTTCCACTGTATTACTGCCACGGTACTTGGGGTTCACTATGCTAGTATTCCTCCATCGACATCAACTCCTCCAGCTGCTCCTGCTCCTCCTCTCTTGACACGCTGGGTAGAAAATCCACTCATTTCGCAGGTCAATGCTTTTGCTCCAATGTCCTCTCCTCCTCCTCCATTTCATTCTCCACCGGACACATGTGGCCACGAGATGTACGTCGCCACGTCTCCAGTCCCTGCCATACAGATTTTTCCAGCATCTGGTCTCCAGGGACCATGAAGAGTGGAATGCCGTGATTCATCCCCGTGTCCTGGCGAATGACAATTAATGACGCGCCCTCTAAGGGCCTCAACAAACGGCAGGTGTCACACGATGACGCTGCCACTGGACTGACATCAAAGTTACACAGAGGCGTACTTTGTACTGCCTGGTTCATCAAAAAAATTGTTAATGGTCTTTCTCTGTTCATACAGTCGGTACAACATGTGCAGGCTGGGAATTCCAAAGGGTGGAAACATCGCATATCAGAAGTGTGTTGGGGGACGGCGTTCTGCCGCCTCTGCAACTCGGAGGGTGTTCCTCTGGTTTGTTACAATGGGATAAAGTGCAGCACAGTTCCTGGCAATTTCAGAATGTTATGAAGATCCGGGTGGGATGATTCAGGAAACCTTTTCACAAACCAGATGAACACGTGCCGCCATGCAGGGCGCATGGCCATCACATCCTCGGTGCAGCTGCGGGACACCATGTTCATTCCATTGTCCGTTCACAATGGTCTCCGATTTGCGTTGGCACGGAGAAGCATCACATCATGATATCTTGGCTGCATGACGCGGGAAGCTGTTCCTCCCTTGTGACTTCGTCGCCCGAGGCAAGCCAGGTGTAGAAATGGTGACACCGCTGTTGCCAAACATGTGGTATGGGAGCAGTACTTTGTGGTGGATGAGGATGGTGGTGGTGGTGGTGGAGGAGGAGGAGGAGGAATCTGGCGCAGGGAGCAGCCGATTTGAACAACGTGGAGGAGGAAGCGGCGGTTCCTGTCCAAGTTGTTGGTGTTGCCCTGGGAAGGAAAGGCACATTCACCCAGAGTGGGCAGTATAGGACAGTAGTGCCCGGACCGTAGTTACTGCTCCAGACCGTACGCGCTGCTGTGCACCTTGGAACAAACCGATAAGCCTTAAGTTAAGACCTGGCACCACCTTTCTGTTATACATATATATGAAAGTGCTAGGTACTGCCTTCTTTGGAAAAAGAAAATTACGGGCTTGGAGACTCTCCATCTCGGCTCGGCACAAGCCATTAGTTATATGAATGGTGCAGAGTACACCATTTGGAAAGGGATGGGATGCAGTTATTCAAAACAACTTGGACAGGAGCACGGTCAGCTGCCTGCACCTTAGGATGGTTGGACGCAACTGTTGGTCTCTTTGCATCGCCTCGCTGAAGACTGATTGACGCCATGAGTAGCGAATGGCAGGAGCATCTGGACCGGGAAGATGATGTCAAAGAGAAACAGCTCCACTTTCAGAAGAGGTGGTGGAGCTCTTGACTGGCATGCAATGGCAATGCGTAGCTCTGTGCGCTGCTGCTGCTGTTGCTGCGGCAGGCAGTTTGGACCCCACATCTGAAGCAACGTTTCTCCCAGGCCACAGGGATGGTGACGCTGCATGTCGTTGACGCAGGGCCGTGGTCGCCAACGTTGATGCTCCCTGGCAAACGATTATCTTCTGCTTCAGATTATAAATAATACCCTATTAGGCTCCATCCGGTGTCTTAGCAAAGACTGCACAGCCGCGACTGACTGTGACTACTGCCGCGCTGCATCGCGGAGCCCCTGTGACGATACTTTCATGGGACTGCGAAGCGGGTTTTTTACGCCCGTTGGGCCAGACACTTGGTCACGACCTCACATTGCTTTGCTATACTGCTGAATCACGGCCCACACGAAGCCACGTGTCTGGCTGCGCCGCTGCCTGCCGCGCAAAGCTAGACGCCCTCTTCTCCCTGACGATGATGAAGTCCTTAGCACACCCGGTCCATGTCGACGGTCGGCTACATCATCATCTATTTGTGTTTCCATCGGTCACTGCTATGTCCTCATCACCCGGTCTTGGTATGCAGAGGTGACCCTCCTCACAACATGACTTACACATGCCACTCTCATCATCTATACTTTGCCGCCTACTGCACAAGAAGCAGGGGGTTAATTGGCCCCAATTTACTTCGCTGCCAAGTAGCTGATAGACTGCCCTACTCAACATTAGTTCATCCTCAGCTATATAGTTGCGCTGGAGCCAGACCACATAGTAGAATCCTGGCTGAGGGAACGGATTGGGGAAAGTGGTGTGCGGCCCGCTGACCCGCTCCCGGGCCATGCCCAACCCTTAAGGGTGTGTCCGCCACTGATCCCACCGACTCTTGGCTGGGCGTTGTCAGATGTCATCTGGAGGACGTAGGTTGACCTAGTAACCAATCAAGAACCTCTTGGGTTGCTAGGTCAGCACACGGCCGCTAGATGACAGCGCAGTTGTCGGCCTCACCGAGTGGACCCCTGCTGCGTCGTCCCCCTTACCTGTGCTGCGATCCTGGGCCCTGGTAATGTTTGTGCGTCTGCCACTCGAGGTGAAGAGCCTGCTCACACTCTCTGTCATGGACATACTGTTTGTTCTAAAATTTACAGACAGCATTGTTTCGATGAAGATATCTGTATATGAAAATACAAACCTGTTTTGGACTCAAATGAACCCACTAGAAACCTTGGGTAACCCTTGGATATAAATTGTCGCTAACAAATGGCAGAGAAAATTGACTTGTATGTGTCGTTCAAAAACTCTGTGTATTTTTACTGAATATAAAGAACAAACAAGCTTTATTAACCTTCGGATTATTGAATTTTGTCTACAGAATTTTTCTGTGGTGGTGAAAAACAAAGTTTCTTTTACTGAGTATACAATTGCAGAACAACGCTTATTTAACCCCTGGATGTAAATTGCGCAAAAGAATTGAGCTGCACCAATACTACTAACGCTTGGTAGCGTGTTAAACACATTGCTGTGTTTCCTTCGCTACACAAGAAGAGTAAAAAAAAAATTGTAATTAACCATTGCTGTGAATTATGGTACAGGAAAATTGTAATTTTTGGCGCGTTGAAACAATGCGGCTTTATTTTTGTCACCACAGGCCAGAAAACAACGCTTATTTAACCTGGATGTAAATGCGCACCAAAAGAATGAGAAACCAGAATCTACTAGCTTTGAGAGTGTTACAATTGCGGGTTTTCTACGCTAAATAACAGAGAGAAAAAAATTGTAATTAACCTTTGTTGTGAATCTATGGTCTACAGGAAATTTGTATTTTTTTGCGGGTGAAAAACGCGGTCTTTGTTTGTCACCACAGCAGAAAGAAACAACGCTTAATTAACCACTGGATGTAAATTGCCGCCATAGTTAATTGAGCAGCACAAACTACTAGCTTTGTAGCGTGTTCACTATTGTGTGTTTTACTACACTACACAACAAGAGAAAAAAATTGTAATTAACTTGCTTTGTGAATTATGGTAAGGGGGAATAATTGTAATTCTTTGGGCGGTGAAAAGACGGTTTCTTGGATCACCACAGCAGCAGACACCAATGCTTAATTAACCCCTGGAGGTAATTGCGCAAAAAGAATTGCAGCAGCCAAAAAATGAGTGGCTTATTTTGTATTATAAAAACGCTGTTTCTTTAAATGTATAAAACAGGAAAATTTCAAAAAAAACCCAACCACTCCTGGCTTAGTTCCCACTGGGATCATTCTATGTGCTGTGAGCAGATAGCATTAAACTTGTATATGCAGCTGCTGTTGACGGCACATGAATTCAGATCAATACACCAAAAAATCAGAAATAGAACATTAAGAGAAGCAGTCTCTGAGACAAGCTGAGAACCCCACAAAAATCGCTGTATAAATAAAAATCAGTTCTTCAGTAGAGTATTACAACAGTCGAGACATGCACCTTCCTGTTCAGTACAGTGAGAGGGTGTGAGCTGCCAGCGTCGCGCCCGGACTTATATAGTTCGGTGGAAGTCACTAAGAATCCCGACGTTTTCTGATGGGCTTTAATCTGGCACATGTCATGCAGGTATGCCCTTCTTCCTCCCAAGAGTGCTTGCCACTCCATGTAACGCCATGTGACTCGCAGCCATTTTTATCAATTCACAAGCACACTTCGTTTACCGAAGTACCCCAAACTTCGAACTTCGTTCTAGAACCAAGTTCTTCCTGAAATTCTAAACGAATTCACTTAATTAGATCATCATTCGCCCATCTCTAATTAGTAGTCTTAAGATTTCATTGTACCCTGCACAGATTGTTTAATTTTTGCATCTGTGAATATATCAATATGCATTTTGGCAAATTTCAGTTTCACTTTTTTATGATTTCTTTTCAATAGTGATTTTCTCCTTGGTCCATTAGCAAAGGCAGGCAACAGCGTAGGATGATGCAGTATGACACCTGACTGTACTGACCTTGTGTTCACACTATTAATCTGTTTAGAAGTTGTTCTGGGCTCTTTGATTACCATTCGTATTATCCATCACTTCAATTTGTTATCAATTTTCCTCCTGTGGCCATTTCCAAGGAGGCTGGCTACAGTCCCATAGACCTTAAACTTCTGAATAATATGGGGAACTGTAGCAACAGGAACATCAATGTTTTTGGAGATTGTCTTATAGCCTTTTCCTTTAACATGTTTATCTATAATTTTCTTTCTAATCCGCTGAGACAGCTCTCTAATTAACTTCTGTTAGTCAATGTGAGTGTATACAAACAGCAAAGTGACAACTTTTCACCCTCCAAATAGGCAGACTGACCGATTACAAGTTTGAAGACACCTGTGATAGTAATTACCAGGACACCCCTTAGTTTAACATGTCTTTATGGTCATGATATTTTCAATCTTTTCTAGTCATTTTTGTTTAGGTCAGTTCCATTATTTATTTATTTACTTATTTATTAATGTTCATTTCTCAGTTGAACCAAAATTCAAATGTAATGTCTAATTTTCATTGGCTGATTTTCAGTAAATTTAAAACAATTATTACTTTGACAGTTTCAAGTTACTTCAGTGACCATTGTGGATTTTTCTTTCTTTCATGGAAGATAGAGGGAGAAAATAGTTTAAAAATATTTTAAGCGAAAAGTATGGGCTGAAGTATAGTTTTTATTGGTACCATTTTAGGACAGAGTGACTTTTTGATCCCTTTATTATTCAAATTTTTGGGGGGATATTAAATGACCAAAAAACAACAATTTTGGTGTTTAATTTTTTAATTTAATACTTTGTCCCCCTAGGGTACTTGACGACTAGGGGGCCCACTTCCTTGTCCTATATACAGCAGTACATAGGATTTTCATTCATTACCTATTACATCTGCAGGGTGTAATAAGTTTGCATACATGGCAGCTGTGGAAACCTGCATGAGGCTTGCTGCTGCCATGGCAACCAATTCCTGTTATCAGAGCACCGCTCCTCATTCAGCTGGTGGCGTCTAAGGTGTTAAGAGCAGGGATGGAGCCAACTCCATCCCTGCTGCAGGCCATGGTCACTGCTGGCTGCACTGAGCAACAACCCCTGTACTGTTCTTCCGCCACCTGCACTTGGCAGTCACCCCTGTACTGACTGACTGCGGGCTGCACAGAGTGGCCGCCACCTGCACTAAGTTATCTCGATATGCCATAATTTTTGATAGGTGCGAGCCCCACCTTATTGATCTGCACCTATCTAGGCCCTCGAAACTCACAGTGTAGATTGGAGAGCCGGTCACGCTTGCACAGGTCTCTATATTCTGTGCTATGGGAGTTTCAAGCAGAGCCAAACACACCGTTTGGCTGTACTCAGAACTCCCAGAGAACAGAATGAAGAGTAAGGCCGTGTTCACACGGCTTATTCAAGCCGTAATTGTGAGATGGATTGCGCTCGCAATTCCGGCGTGAATAAGGGGCGGGTGCAGGGGCGGGGCGGGGGCGCTGCCCGTCGGCCCCATAGACTTGCATTATCCACGGCGCGTATTGCACCTGGATAATGTGCATGTCACTTTCTCCCCGCTCGGCGAATCCGCCGGGCGGGGAGGAGCGACGGAATCCACTGTTCTCTATGAGAACTGTGGATTACCGTAATTACTGCGACGGATTGGAGCCGTACTGCAGCGCAAATCCGGCGCGCAGTACGGCGCCAATCCGCGGCCAAATAAGCCGTGTGAACGGCCCCTAACTGTGCAAGTGCGACTGCACTTCAGTCTGCGCTGTGACATACTGGGACCATTTCCGAGATAGATGCAGATTCTAGAGTTGGGTTCTGTACCTATCGGAAAAGGATGGCATATCCTAACGATATGCCATAATTTTCTAGTGTGGTAAAACCCCTTTAATGTTGCTCAGCTTACTGTGTGACACATTTAATATCTTGGAGATTTGCTGCTGTTTCTCTTTTACATGTCTTTTTAATTAAGAGTATGAATATCTTGCTTGCTAGGTACATACCTGATATTACGTATCACTGGTGAGTAGGTAAAGAACCAAGGGATGCCACGTTGAGATTTGAAAGTGTAGTACCGAGACGTCTGTATATTATATTTCATTATACTGGAAGTATGGAAACACCAAAACCACACAAATTCTAAAAAAGTAAATAGAAAACAGAATGGTCCCTACTCTGCTGCAGAAAATTTTCTATAAACAGATTTACTTGAGGTACTCTTGGGACAGTAGCTTTCCTACTGTATATAAACAAATATGAATATAGATATAATATATCACAAAAAATCAACACAAGTAACAGATAACCATGATAATAATATGAAGGTCTAGATATCTTTTACTATAGTATTGAAAGACACATGAACTTGGTGCTACACTAGAAAATGTCCAGTCAGTTATCTCCTAATTAGACTAAGTAACTGGGCTATAACACAGGAAGAAAAAAATAACAAGATGAAAGTTTTTGGTTCAACTAAAATCCTGAATCAAAACTAAGAAATACGTACATTTGGTAATCCTAAGAAAGGAACTCATGCTTGCTTAAATTGTGCACACTGTGCTAATGTTATCAAGGGTGAGTTTATACAACATCCTCACACTGGTAAGAGAATCTCAGTAAGAGGCTTCTTCATTTGTGATTCATCTGCTGTGGTTTATCTTTTAAAGTGCCCTTGTGGCCTTGTGTATGTGGGCGAAATGATGCAAAGGGTAAAAGACAGGATTGCCTTTCACAAATCCATCATACGATTTTAGAAAACTTGGTTACCGGTTCCAGCGCATTTTATACAAGCTAGGCACACAGTAGCACAGTTGG
This sequence comes from Phyllomedusa bahiana, assembly GCA_025379985.1. Lineage (NCBI taxonomy): Eukaryota > Metazoa > Chordata > Amphibia > Anura > Hylidae > Phyllomedusa > Phyllomedusa bahiana. Next base: position 133,702 of record JAODAL010004634.1, read on the forward strand.
ACTTCCAAATTTTGGAACAGGTCAGACGTCCCCGTAGGGGTGGGGATCAGGTAAGATTGTTGAAGGAAAGAGTATCGTGGTGGATCCACCACTTGGACACCATGACACCCCGTGGATTAAATCGAGAATGCGATTTCTTGTTTAACTGATTTCTGATGATGATATTATAATCTTTTCATCATTATTACTTTTTCAGTATGTTCGACTATCGGCAGAGGTTGAATACGGAATGGTGAATACATACTATGTATCTGTCATACATGTTCTAATAATTGATTGTGATGTCTATTATATGTTGTTAACATTCTGTATCTATCATATATGTTCTAACAATCGATTGTGATGTTTATTACATGTTATTAATATTTTGTGTTGATATGCATTGGGGTCTATGCTTAACTGAGTCACCACATTTATACTTGTCTCCAAAATAGACATAGAAATACATATACTACACATGACTAACTATAAGTGTTGGTTATTTATAACCCTTGTTATACATACTGACATAACTTAGGATTCTACTGCCGTTTGTTCTGTGCATTTACATATGCACAGTACACTTACTAAGGGCGGGTGTTATGCTCAACTTGCCCTGAGATACTGATACAACTCAGGATTCTATTGCCGTTCGTTCCGGACATTCGCGCATGCGCAGTATATCGAGTAAGGGCGGATGTTGTATTCAACTTGCCCTGAGATCACGTAGATCCGGTTTTAGTACATTGCATGCGCCGTTGGTATTTAGGGACGCCGAACTCCTTGTGGAGCACGGCGCTCTTCACCATATGCAATCCTGTGCTACGGCCAGTAACTTTTATTCCTGAGAAACATCAGTATGTATATTGTAGTTGGTTTTTCATGCTTAGGAGGGACAGACTCCATTCTGTTTAACTTCATTAGTATTGGGGGTCTCTATATATAGACTTTTGTATTGAAGCAGCACATTAATGACACTCTATATAATATATGTTTTATCATGGTCTATTTAAGCGGCTGTTTACCTTTTACAACATAAGAGAAAGGTATGTTCTTCTTCTTTATGGTGTTCTGTGTTTCTGCATATACCCCGTATGCATGTCACTTTGGTGTATTGTATGTAACATTATTGATGTGATTTTGTCTATGTTTTACAACTAACTTTGTCGTTACTTAGTGTGGCTTTATGTTATTGTATTTACAGCGTCACATCTGATGAAGGTCTTGTTTGGACCGAAAACGTTAATGTGATGTGAATCTGAATGGTCGCTTATGTAAAATCATCATAAATTTTGGAAATAAAAGCAATATTTTTACCTGATTGTGTGGGTATACACGTATTTGATAAGAAATACTGTATGGTATCTTTGCATAATGTTAGCAGGCAGTATACAAACTGCAAATATAATTGTACAAACACTGGACACTATCTAATTCAAAAATAGTTTTATGAACTTCAGCATAGGTCCCACCTGAATGACCCTGCAGAGAATTTATGTTGCTAGGGTCTATAAAAATCAGAGACACTGGGCCAATGATCCAAAGAATATTCCCAGTGCTAGAGATGACACTTTTCCAAAGGTCTTGAAAAGTGACAACACTTTCTAATTATTACATTTCCAAAGAATCTTTCAACTCACTGGCACAAAAAAAAAAACTGAACCAAAAACATCTCCCAAAGGGATCATCCTTTTACAGATGTCCAGTAAAATTTGGAAATGATGGAGCTGAAATTTATCACAGAAAAGTGTCAATCTTGCTTGCGTTCAACTCTCCATTTACAGTGAAGGTGTAACGGATGCGGCGATGACAACGTATGCCAAGGCGCTGATCACTGACATCCGGGTGTGGATCCACTGTGGACACCGCAGGCGAGACGGTATATGGAGACCACGCCAGGGAGCGGAGTCTAAGGCTATGTTCACACGGCTTAAAATGGGCCGTATTTTGGTCCGTAATTACGCGCCGGAGTGCGCCAATTACGGGCCGAAAACGGCCCATTCATTACGGTAATTCACAGTTCTCATAGAGAACTATGGATTACGTCTCCTCTCCCCGCCCGGCGAAGTCGCCGGGCGGGGAGATAATTGACATGTCACTTTCTAGCGGCGTATACGCGCCGCTAGCAATGACTGTCTCTGGGCTGGCGAAGTGTCGGCCCCCCGCTCCCGCCCCGCCCCCGGCCACAGGGCGTAATTGCGGGGCGAAATTACGCCCCGCAGTTAAGCCGTGTGGACCCAGCCTAACGCCGCAAAGCGGGACAGACTTAGCTGCGGGGACCCCCAGGTCGCTACCCCTGAAATGGCTACCTGCGGTGACAGCCGAGGTGCAGGACAGGAACACAGGCGGTGGTAGACAGGAACATAGGTGGCTGGATACAACGTACACAACATCAGGCCACGGCAGGAACAGGACAGGAAACACAGCATGATACAGCAGGTACAGGACAGGGATGACGGCAGGATACAGCAGGAACAAGACAGGGATCACGGCAGGAAACACCACGAACAACACAGCGATCACGGAAGGATCCTATGCTTGAAACAACTCTTATGGCTCTGGGAATGTTTCTACACAAAAATTACTTTTATAAATAAAATATGTTTTTATTGTGCAAAAGTATTCAACTTTTTACAAAAATAAAAGTCGCTGTTCTTATTACATGTTAAGAGCGAAACAAAATGCAAAAAAGTAGTAAAATTGCTACATCGTTACTTTGAATCCTCCTTAACCCCTTACCATTGCAGCCAGTTTTGACCCTCCTGACAGAGCCCCATTTTTTAAATCTGACGTGTCACTTTACGTGGGAATAACATTTTGATACATTTACCTATCCATGAGATTCAGAGACTGTTTTCTCAGGACACATTGTGCTTTAAGTTAGTAATAAATTTTGGTCCATACAATCCTTGTTTATTTCTGAAAAATATCAAAATTTGCCATTTTTAAAGTTCAAAAATTTCTTTGTGTAAGGCTGTGCCCCCACGGCAGCGGACAAATACCAGGCGGTTTACCCCGTATGTGTCCGGTTTTGCTGCCGTCCCCACAGCCGCGGGGGGGACGGCTTTTCTCCATGATGAGCGGAGAACAGCCCTCCCCCCTCCCATTGAGGTGTTCATATTCCGTCCGGAAACCGGACGGAAGAATGAACATGCTCAATGCCTTTAGAGCGGCCCGCGGGGAAAACCCGGCGGAAAACCCATGCAGGGGACTGCTGCCGGTTCCATAGAGCACAATTGTGCTCATTTTCGGCCGGTTTTTCAGGCGGTCTGAAAAACCGCAAACCGGCTGAAAAACCGGCTGAAAACCCGTGCCATGGGGACATGCCCTAAGACAGATAATTATTCCACACAAAATAGTTTATAACTAGTATCTATAATATGTCCACTGTAGGTTGGCATCATTTTTTAAATGTCTTTTTATTTTTTTACGACACTAGGGGGCTTAGATATTTAGTAGTAATTTTGCACATTTTCAAGAAAATTTGCAACAGTTTTTTTATGACGCTTTCACACAGTACGCTTTTGGTGCAATTTTTTGGTGCAATAATATCTGTGCATTTCTGCAGAAAAAAACACACTGTGTAAATGCACCCTTAAACGGTTTGTCTCACTACATCGATTCATTTTACCTCTGTCCTGTTTTCTCGGTTTAATTTTTTAATTCATGGGCGGGTTTACTGGCTTTTACTGACTACTACTGGCCTGCAGTGACGAGCTGTCGAGGACACCAGATCTGTAGGTATAGCGACCAACATTGACAGGCTATTAGGAGAGATTGAACAGGTCTGTAGCTATAGCGACCTTAAAGCTGATGCAGCCCATACAAGAGGGGATCCCTAGCAATAGATGCAACATTGTTAATAGACACATATTTCAAAGTGACTTGTTTTTGCAAGATCTCTAACATAAAAAGCAATCTTTGTAGTGAGACAACCAGTCCAGTCCAGTTCTCACGTGGCTTTAAGGGGACTGTGTGTTAGATACCCCCGTAAATGACTCCATTTAAGAAATTACTGCCCTTAAAGTATTAAAAACAGGATTTAGGAAGTTTATTAACCCACTAGGTGTTTCACAAAAATTAAAGCAAAGTGGAGGTGAAATTTTAAAATTTTACATTTTTTGCAGATTTTCAATTTTTATCCATTATTCACTGGAACACAGTAGATGTGAACAGGGGAATGCAACAAAACATCACTTCCCACAATTCTGACATTTTTAGAGATATCCCATATGTGGCTCTAGTGTGCTATTTGGCTCAACCACGTGTCTCGGAATAGGAGGAGCACCTACTGGACTCTGGAGTCTCATTTTCATTACAATTTTCTTTAGGCACCATTTCAGGTTTGCGGATGCCCTAAGGTGCTAAAACGTAATAAACACCACTAAAAAGAACTGAATTGGAAACTCACCCCTTATGAAATATATCCTGGTATGTAATGAGTATATCGACCCCACAGATGTTTCACTAATTTTTTAAGCACTAGGCTGTGAAAATTAAATTTTTTTTTCAACAATGTGCAATTTTAGCTTAACATGTTTCATTTTTACAAGGAATCCTAGAAAAAAAGATCCACAAAATGTGTTAAACACATGTGGGTGTAAACTGCTGTTTGGAGCGCATGGCAGGGAATACAAGGGAGGGAGCGCTATTTGGTTTTTGGAACACAGATTTTGCTGGGTGCCCCCAAAGTACCAGAACAGGTGAAGCCTTCCAGAAGTCATCCCATTTTGGATTCAACACCCACAATCTCATCTATGGGTGTATTGTGAATATTGGGCCCACATGTGTTCAATAGTTTATTTTAGCATTGGGCCATGAAAATGGGGTGAGAAAAACATTCCACCATTGTTTTTTGGGCTTCATTTTTACAGCGCTCGCCATGTGTTATAAATGACATGATAACTTCGCTATGCGAGTCGGTACAATTAGAATGACATAAATTTTATATAGCTTTTTATGTAGTCTGATAGCCATAACTTTTTTATTTTTCGTAACTATTATGAATTTCATATGACACTTTGATCGCTTTTTATCAATTTTTTTGTGATATGTTTTGAACAAAATACAGAACTCCTGGTAATGTTTTTTACTTTCTTTCTTACAGCGGTCACCATGCGGTATAAATGACATGTTAGCTTTACTCATTAGATCGATACGATTACAGCGATACCCAATTTGTATATCTTTTTATGTTTTACTGCTTTAACACAATAAAAATACTTTTATTTAAAAAAGGAAAACACATTTTTTGAATCAGCATAGTCTGAAAGCCATAACTTTTTTTATTTTTCTGCTTTTATTTAGCGCATTTAAACAATAAAAACATTTTTTATTCCAAAAGGAAAACACTTTTTTTTGCATCACCTGAGAGCCATAACTTTTTTATTTTTCAGTGTACGGAGCTGTGTAGTTGCTTGTTTTTTGCGGGATGAGTTGACAATTTTATTGGTATAATTTTTTGGGAGGTGAAAGGCTTTTTGATTGCTGTTAAATGCATTTTTGAAAGCAGGGTGAAGAAAATACTGCAATCCTAGTAGTATTTTTTATTTTTAACAGTGCAGTATACATGACAATTTAGTTTTATTCTGTGAGTCAATATGATTACAGCGAAACTCAATTTACCAAATTTTTCGGACTATAAGATACACTGGACTATAACATGCACCTAGGTTTTAGAGGAGGGAAATAAAGAAATAAAATTTGAAACAAAAAGTGTGGGCTTAAGTGTAGTTTTTATTGGTACCATTCTGGAATAGATGCGACTTTTTGCTCACTTTTTATTCAAATTTTTTGGGTATATGAAATGACCCAAAAAAACTATTTTGGATTTTTTTTCTTCTATGATATACAGCTTATGGGATAAATGATGTTTTATTTTAATAGAGTGGACTTTTACGGACATGGCGATACCAATTATATGTAACTTTTTTATTTTTGTAAAATGGCAAAAAGGGTGATTTACCACTAAGGGGCACAATCCCTTGTCCTATATGCAGCAGTACTGTGCATCTTATAGTGCGAAAAATACGGTAGATTTTTTTTTAAGTTGAAGCGCTTTCAAAAATAAAGTATTTTTACTGTGTAAAACAATATTTATGCATCTGATATTTGATAGCAAAAACTTTTTTATTTTTCCATATACAGAGCTGTGTAGAGGCCTTTTTTGCAGGATGAACTGACATTTTCATTGGTACCACTTTGGCTTTTATATGAGTTTTTGATCACTTTCTATTCCATTTTAAGGGCTGCGGGATGAAGGAAAATCGCAATTTTGTGACTGTTTTTTTGGGGGGTTTATGCCACTCACCGTGCGAGTTAAATAACATGAAAGGTTGATAGGGTAGGTCCTTACGCACGCGGTGATACCAAATATGCGGACTTTATTTTTACTTTTGATCTTTTTTGGGGCGATAGGCATAGGGCCTTAGGCTTAAAGCCTATCAGGCGCCAGCCCACATTGCTGAGTACAGTTACATCATTGCGCCACCCGTGCCGAGCACAGAGACTGGAGCACGTCGTATTGAGGGAGCGTGGAGAAAAGTAATTAAGCTAGTTCTTATTTTGTTTAACAGTCATATCTGTCTACCTATATTGGCCCCTATAGCTACCAAAAATCCTGCCTGCCTACATATATAGCCCTTATAGCTATCTAAAGCCCTGCCTATCTATATGGCCTCTATACCCTACCTAAAACCCTCCCTGCCTCCATGGCCCCTATAACCCAACTTAACCCTTCCTGTCTACCTGTATGGCGCCTATAGCTACGTAAACACTGCCTGCCTACCTATTTGGGCCCCTAAACCCTGCCTACCTATATGGGCCCCAATAGCTACCTAAAAAACTGCATGTCTACCTATATGGGCCCCAATGGCTACTTAAAACACTGCCTGCCTACCTACATGAGCCCCTACAGCTATTTAAATCCTTCCTACATATATGAGGCCCCTATAGCTACCTAAACCTTGCTTGCATATATGGGGCCCCTATAGCTACCTAAACCCTGCCTGCCTAACTATATGGCCCCTATACTCTACCTATGTGGTCCATATACTCTACCTAAACCCTGCCTATCTAGCTATATGGCCCCTATACCATACCTAAACTATTCCTGCCTACCTATATGGCCCCTATAGCTACTTAAACCCTGCCTACCTACCTATATGGGACTCTAACCCTGCCTAACTTTATAGCCCCTATAGTCCACCTAAACCCTGCCTGCCTACCTGTACAGCCCCCTATAGCTACTTAAAACCTGCCTGCCTATTTGGGGCCCCCTATAGCCTACTTGCCTACCTATCTATATGGGACCCATCTATAGCCTATCTACCTAGCTACCTGGGGCCCACCTACAGTCTACCTGTGGTCCATCTACTACCTACCTAGCTACCTTGGGCCTAGCAACAGCCTACTTAGCTACATGGGGGCTGCCTAACTACTGCCTACCAACCTAAGACCAATCTACCTAACTTCCTGGGGCCTATGTACTTCCTACTTGCCTACCTGGAGCCTGCTAACCTATCTAACTAGGGCCTACCAACCTATCTAATGGGGGTCTACCTGGTAATATGATTCGGAGGGGTACAGGCCATAGCTGTAACACAATCTACAGGGGGGAATCCTCTGTTCCTCCCCTCCCCTCTAGGAGATTGGGCCTCTAACCTATGGCCTGTACTCTGCCACCTCTTGGAAATTTGTACAGAGGTAGTGGGCAGTGCTTTTTTTTTTTTTCTTTTACATTTAACCCCAATTAGAATTTTTTTTGGGTTTTCAACGACATTATCTAGTACAGTCAATGGCACCAAGGTACATCTTGTCGCTCAAAAAACAATCCCTTATATGTCTATGTAAATGGGAAAAATACAAAAGTTATGGCTTTTGGAAGACGGGGAGGAAAAAAATAAAGAGCCGTATCATTATGACCACTCGGCAGGAAGGGGGTTAAGGAGCCTGCTCTTCGAAGTCAGCTTATGGCTCACACCTCCTGTTCAGGCTGAGGATAGAACTACAGCAGTGACTAACATTTCAACTCTGCTATTCCTAACTGAGCCTTTGTGAGATTAGTGATATTAGGGATGGAGGGGTTTTAACAGCAGTGCACTACCTAAGGCTATATCTACACAGGACTGGTTTACAGTAGGATTTTTAAGCGGATTCAATATTTAAAATCTGCAAAATTCCAACTGTTAATCATTTCCATATACCTCAATAGAAAATTCGAGGTGTAGTCTAAACAGCTCGGATTTCTGAGGTTGGATTTCAAAACAGACGGTTTTGAAAAACCTTAGAACGTTCTATAATCCTTCAGAAAACAGCGGATTATAGTACTGTTCAACTGAATAGGGCGTCTGAAATCTGAAAATCACTGCAAAAACACACAAAAACTGCAACAAAGAAAACATAAAGCCAAATGAAAACCGAGTATACAATACTTGTCGGATTCTAAAGAAATCCAACCAGTATTTTGTCCTCTGCCATGTAGACGAAGCCTAACAGCTAATACATTCCTGTGCTGCTGATAAGATAAGGCCTTATGTTTCAGATTGGCATATAAAGCTTTGCGATTTTTTTTTTCCAGCAAACTGTTAAATTCCCCCTTCTATGTGTCTTACATTTTAGCAAGGTTTAAAAAGAAAAAGAGAGACACAAACGTGCACACATAGTGAAGTCTATTATGGTAAGAAAATTGTAAAAACAGGTGAAAGATACACTCACCTGTATACGTTGTGCGATTGCAGTAGAGGCACAACACTCATGTAAGTTTGCTATTAAGAGCACTCTGGTTTGTAGCTATATTCCACGGCAGCCAGCGATCCTGTGCCTGCACTGACAGAACTCCGGCCAGTGCAGGAAGAGATAGGAAACGATCCCGCTCCGGGAGAGAAAAAAGAGATGCGGCGCTCGTGGATATGGAAGTAAGTGCTCTACTCCAGATTAGGAATAAGAACAATTTATTGTTTATAAACAACGTATTACCCTACGCGTTTCGCGCCTATAGTAGCGCTTCATCCAGGGGTGCATAAATCAATAAGGAAAAATGGAGAATTTAAAGGAAGTTCTCATGTGTAATTGGGGCAGACAAATGTCAATCTTCTTCACTAGAGTGTGTAGATTCGCTCTAACGAGGATGCATTCGATTGGATCTCATAGTTGTCAGTCTTATGTGAAGACTGACAATTCTCAAAACGGAAGTTTATTAGTCTATTGTGTTTTGGCACATATCAATATGTTGCTGTAATATCAATGTAAAAATTCAGTTGCAGCGATCCTTGATGTATTTGAGGCGTGGTGAACTATTTACCATTAAAAATAAATATAAAATTCACATTGCCTAATAAAAATAAAACTCATAAAATATACGTCAAAATGATAATAAAAACATAGGTATGTTTAAGTGGGTACAAACAGTCTTACATTTTACATGGTTAGTCAGACGTGGAATAGGTAGCGATTGACTTGCCTCACAAGCATGAACCTTGAGGTCAGAACAGCTTACAACTATATAAATACATAATCAAACTAGCTTAAATATTTAATATAGTGACAATAATATAGTTTTGGAAATGTACTGAAAATATCGAACTATTCATGCTGATTATTCTAATGGTCATTGCACCTTGCCTTGATCGTTGTAGGCAATGCCATCTGCAATCAGGTGGAACATATTATTAGCCAGAGTTTTGTTACCAGGCAACCTGCACAGAGAATAACAAATTGTGCAGTTTATAATGTGGAAACAAGAAGAAAACCTCAGGAAGAGCATTTAAAATGTAATTAGAACTAAAGGATGATAAATGACAGATAAGCGATTGTCCGCATTTTACAAGGGGTGGAGGGAATGTGATCCTCAGATTTTTAAACGTGAAAAAACAACTAATCGCACTACAGATTATATACACAAGAAAATAGAATATTAACCCCTTCAGAACACAATCCTATTTTCACAGTTAGTATGTGTCACTTCACAGTTACGTCTCTTGGTGAATTTAAAGCATACTCGACAAATCTTCCGGACTGCCTGGGCGGCGCAGAGATGGAGCAGGCAACATCCGCAGTAATAATCTGCTTTAATGAACAGCTAGTCTACCGCTGCAACAGCGGGGAATTTATCTAGCTCAAATCCTGGCTATTTAACCCTCTAGGTGCCATGCACAGTAGCGGCCTCAGCATGTAGGTGGTTGATAGAAAGAGAGGGCTTCTACTCTCTGACCATCAACCCACCCTGCAAATGCAATCCTGGGGTAATGATAATTACCATGACAGCCAAGGGTCTGCCATGCATGAAGCTTATTAGGCCCTGTCATTGACAGGGTCTAATAGTCTGCCTGGAACAGGCATAATACATAGAAATACAGTATGTATTTAAAGCGATCAAGTGATTGCATAGTGTAATCCTATAGTGAAAAATAAAAAAGTAAAATCAAAAAATATAAAAAGAAAAAAAACTTAAGAAATGTTTTCTTTAAACCTATAAAAAGTAAAATTAAATAGAAGCACAAAATCTAATTTCCTAACAAAAACTGTTTCCCCAATAAAAAAGGTACACATAGATTTTGCCTAGTCCATAATGATCTAAGCTATACAATTATTAAGTTATGTATAACGTACAAGCCAGATCTCCTGAAACTGCGAGAAGACTTCTACAAAAAGGGGAGGTCTCCCAAGCCGGCAACAAAATGGTTGCTGGCTGCTCCATTGTATAGTGTTGGTGTAAGAGTGAAGCATTATAAAACACTGCTATAATATCACTTGGTGCAGAAGAGCTGGGCCACAACTAGACTGGTTTTGGAGGAAAGCTGATTAATGTGGCGTCACCTAATTATACTGAACACTGTGTAACACCGCATCCCCCAATCAGCTTTCCTTCAGAGCTGTTACACAGTTCTGAAAAAGGGGTCATGTAAAGTGCTGTCACTTAAAATCTCCCTGAAGGTGCTTTCAAGAGTTGTCAAGTATGCTTTCAAATTTGGTTATATGTGAATACATGTGGAGAATTTGTTAAAACCAGCATTTTACGGGCCCCCTTTTTGGATGGGGTTGACATAAATTTAGTCAAAACTCAGGAAAGATTATGCACGGGCAAAGGGATCTAGTTTGGCCCATACAAAAAGGGGTAATGATGTTGGGCCCCCCTTCACACGGCTTTTTTGCCCGCGGATTGGGCCGTACTGCGCGCCGGATTTGCGCTGCAGTACGGGCCAACCGCGGCGCAATTCGTAATCCATGCTCTCATAGAAACACGGTTTCCCGTCCTCCCCCCGCTCGGCAAATCCGCCGCGGGGGAAGAAGTGACATGCACTTATTAGGCGGGGACGCGCCGTAAAAAAATCATTGCTAGGGGCCGGAGCGGCGCCCCCCCCGCGTCCGACCCCCCCCCCGTCCCGCCCTTATTCACGGGGGATTTGTGCGCTCAATACGGCGCACAAATCCGTCGTGAAAAAACCTTAAACAGGCCCTTGGGCTTTTTTCACCGGTTTTTGCGGGACGTATTTTCGCCCCACAATTTGCGCCGTGGTAGGGGAGGGGGGGGGAGGAGGGGCGACTCCGATGGCCCCAAAGACAGCTTTTTTTCTCGACGCGTATACGCCATAAATAAATGAATGTGTTTATCTCCCCGCCGCCGTATTGTGCGAGCAGGGAGAGGAGACTAATCATAGTTCTCTATGGGAATGGGATTACCGTAAGACTGGGGACTATTTCAGCCATAATTCCCATAGGCCCCAATTATGGGCTAAATATGCCCAGAATAACCAGTGAACAAACCTTTGTTTCAAGCATCTGCATTCAGCAGCTAGACCAGCGATGACTCAGATCCTGGTTGTTCAACTTTTTACAACCTAGACCATTATGCAGAATAGTGGCACTCCATTGCCATCTCACGATCACCCACCCACAAGATTATCACCCAACCACAAGATCATCATGCCGACCAGTAGTCATAGCAGCCAGGGGTCTAATGAAGGTCTCCAGATCTACCATCTTACTGCTGCACCGTTAACACATTGCCATAGGCAGGGTGTAATAGGAGGCCCATAATTGAATGGATTTACAATGTACACTTGCGTGCATCGCCTAGTAGTCAAGTACCATATGGGGACTAAAAATACAAGTAAAATAAAAATGTACAATGTTTTAAAAATATATTTTACATATATAAAAAAATAAAATAAACAGTTATATAATTAGTTTTGCCACGTCTGGTCTATTAAAATACAATACAATATTTAGCAAGGGCTTGTAAGAGCCGGAAACTCATCAGCAGACGCCATGCGAGCTATTTTTACTCTGTAAGTGGATAACCAATTACTTAATAAAAGGCTTTTTATGCTGGATCTACTCCATCCTTGTGTGGGAGCAGAAAATATGTTGTTTGTTATATGCCGATGGGCCAATCAGAAGATCCGGGCAGTAAGCTGTAGATAAGCTGACCTTAGCAATACAACGTAACTAAGGGTGAGCACTACTGCATTTTGCATACATATTTGTTTGCCGATAACAGTATTTAACCTGTGCAGTAAACACTGTAAAAAGGTTTTTTTTTTCAGTTACTTTGCATCTCTCTCTCTCCCTTCAGCTGCTCAGCCCCGCACCTCCGATCCCAGCAGCTCTTATGTCACCCCAGTGCGCTTTCAGCATGTAAAGCGCATCACAAGCTTGAGCAAATCTGTGCTGCGCTTTGGGATCCGCTTTCCGCATCACAAAAGCGGATCCCATTCTTTCCTATGGGGACTTCTGTTGCATAAAACGCAACAAGTAATGACATGTCATTTCTGAAGACAGATCCGCAAAACGCAGCACAGGAAAGCTCCCAAAAGTGCATCGCCGTTCTCTCGTGAGAACAGGGATGCGCTTTTGTCAGTGACAGCTATGGAAATCACACTGATCAGGCTACAGACAGGGTCTAATAGGTTGTATGCCAAAAGGCATATTACAAAGCAATAGAGAAATGTATTGCTTTGTAATATAAAATTGATCAAATGATTGCAAGCTCTAGTTCCAGAGCAGAACATAAAAAAAGGTTTGAGTAGTTAAAATAAATAAATAGATAAAAATCAAACACAAACGCTCTATTTCCCCAATAATAAACACTATATTTAGTTAAAAAGGTACACATAATAGATATTGCCACATCTGTAATTCTGTAATTAATGTGGTATTGAATCTGTACAGTTAATGCATGCCAGAATTGCAATTTATCCAGCCTCACAATTAAAATGAAATAGAAAGTGATTTAAAAACTTTCATGTGCCCCACAATGTTACAAAAGAAAATGCCAATTTCACTTGCAAATAAAAAACCCTCACACAGCTCCATCGACAGAAGAATAAATGATGTCTCTAAGAATATTGTGACATAAAAACTTTTTTATAAGCGTTTTTAAGTGGCAAATATGATTTATTCACATAAGACGATGTATATAAAAAAGTGAGGCCTGTAAAAGTTGAATATATCATGTAAAACGATTGTATAGTCCCTTTATTCAATTGGTCTATTTAAATTTTCAAAGGGGGTTGTCAAGGTAAGTATAACTTTTATTTTCACAGCCTGGAAACATTTCAAATTGATTTTCTTCCACTGGATAATCCTTTTAACTAGGAATAATCCTCTACAGCAAACAATCTTAGGCTTCTGTCACCTTTTTGAACCTACTGTTAAAAAGTAGTGGTCCACAGTTGTGAAGAGCCATTGTACGGGGGGATGGCAGCCCAAACTGAAGTTTTGCATCAGGGCCCTTTAGTGTTTAGTTATACTCTGAGTCCTGCACAAATTCATGGTATAGTCCCAGATGATGTCATAAATGTCTAAAAAATGTAGTTCCCAGCTACCACTTCACTAGGGAGAACTAGAGTCAATAGAGATAACCACAGATGTGTGACCACCTCTATTCATAGCAGCAGCAACACTATAGAGGATGGGTATTAAGAGGGGTGGGGTCTTCATTCTACCATAAGCCTAACTGTGCTGAAGTAAATTGCATGAAATTTATTTAAGGGAATCTGTCGCCATTTTTTTTACTTATTAAAATAAGACCCTGATATATATTCTTTTCTTCTTAGCCGTTTTTATTTTCTGATTGTATATTTCTCAATTCAGTCGTCTATAAATGATTGTGGGGACAGCATTCTTGCCTGCACTGCTTTTAACAGCATTTAGAGAGATGCTTTACAGCAGCTTCATGCGCTTAGGAGCTTGTGAACTGACTTAGTCCCATTGACTTCTATTGGAGAGTTTTCTAGGCATGCTCTGTGACCTGGGAATAAGTCAGTGTGCAGAGAGGGGGAAAGGGGGAGCTGTGATCATCTCCTATTGTGACTTTTGGATTCTGTGTTATCTATACACATTGGTGTCTCCATTCAGTTTGACCATGCTTGTGCTGATAATGAGCAGACTACTGAAAATCTTTCTCTACAGAACAGGAAATATCAGACTATTACTAGGCTTAGTGGCCAAAGTGAAAACTACAGCACTTAAGAATTAAAAAAAAAACATGAAAAATGAAAAAAAAAATAACTAAAACTGTCCATGGGCCAGAAACTCATCCACAGCTTTTTGCTGTGCTTTATGCCAATTCTTGGTGTACATGATAATACATGTGGTGTACTAGAGGAGACCATGCCACACCATTCTAAGCCCTGCCTACATTTTTAAGTGTCCAGCAGTGTTAAAATGAAAAAAGTCAAAAGTTTTAGCACAAAAAACAAGTATGCTCCAAAATCTGTTACTTTTTACTGTCACATTAGCGGCGGAGAGCATTTTATAAATTCCCACTTATTGACTTAATCTGGGTGATACATTTTGGTCAAAATGTTTTGTGTTTATTTATAAAAAAAAAAATCTGAAATTTATAGAAAATTTTGGAAACATGCATTAAGAGAATAAAACTTTTTTCATGTATAAAAAAATATAAAGAAAAAATACTATGGCATCACAAACATTAATGAAGGCTCCTGGGCTGCCATCACTTTTGGTTATATTACACCTTACCAGAAGTGTAACGTAACAAATATATAAAGAAAAAAAATGAGCTAATACACAGCTACAAAAGACAAATACAAAAACTTACTGGTCTCAGAAAATAATGATGTAAAACACATTTAAAAAAAGATTTTTATTTTTGTTTAAAGTAGTAATACATAATGAAAACTGTGTAAATTTGGTATTTCAGGAATCCTACAGATCTGCAGAATAAAAATAACATTTCCTTTATACTACATGATGAACGCTGTAGAAACAAACCTCTAAAAATTGCAAACTTGTGTGTTTTTTCAATTACACATCACAAAGATTTCTTTTGGTTCCTCAGTACACTATATGGCATTATAGTCCTATTAAATTTATCCTGCAAAAAACAAACACTCATCCAACTCTCTCCACAAAAATAAACAAGTTATGGCTTTTGGAAGGGGAGAATGAAAAAATCAACCCCACACAAATACACGAAAAATGATAGTAGATAAAATTATAAGACTTTTCTCTAATACATGGAATCAGCAAATAAGTATGTTTACCTCAATATTACATGGAAACAGATTTTACTTTCACTTTGTTAAGCACAGGATTGAGAGATACCAACTGTGTAGGGGAATGCTGAGGATATAGCTGCTTGTACAGGGTAATCTAAGTCTCTCAGTCTCTACATACAGCGCAGCAGGCACAGCACACTGAGAATGTAGTGTTACAGGGTTTACCTGTTGCTTCCAGCCTCCTCCTCCATAGCACACAGGCATCCATATTATACTTCTACTAGTGTTCTACTAGTGTTATAATAATCAGCACAGAAATAGCAGCCCTGAGCTTACCAGTATGCACACATGATGCAGACTTCCTGCCCCCCTTCACAGTGCACTCTCCCAGCTCAGAAGCAGTTAGTTTCACACAGCTGTCAACAAAGTGATCCATCATCCTTTCAGGTGCAGTCTTGTACCGACTTCAGTCCTGTCTTAAAGGCCCAACGCTTTTTTTTAAAAAAAAAAAATGAATTACAGGTGAAATACTTTGATTTTCCTAATGAACCATATTTGAGAAAGTGTTTGTTTTTTAGTCTCCTGGTACTTTATGAGGTTTCCCTGGAGGTGATAGGTCCTCTTTAAGAGATTATAAAGCATAATTTGTATAGCTAAGAGGAAAGAATTTAAATTGGGAGGCAAGGTGATAAAGCTTTAAAAGATGTTAAAATTTTAAACAAGGATGTTATTACATCTGCATCACAGATTCAATCAAAAACCCCAGACAAAATACCACTATGTTGTCTGATAATGCTCGAGGCCATGATGAAAACCTGACGGAACCCATTATAGTTGATAGGGTCTGCTGATCACCCTGTCTGGCATGTAAGGGATTTGATACTGCCATTATTTTCATTGTAATGTTCCTATGATGGAGCAGAACAATGGAAATTACAAAATAAATGTAAACATAGCCTTAAATTCAGCAGGAAAGTGATTTTAATATGAAACTAAACACAAGAACACAGAGATACAATCTATGATTAGTTGGTAAATGATCAGAAGCAATGTCAGAAAATATTACTTTGATTAAATAGTAGTAAATGCCTGAAACAAATTTTCAGGAAATGAGGTTGGAAAATCGACAGTAAGTGAATTTCAACCTGCCTGGAATAAACATGTATCTATTCTATGATAAATAAAAAAAAAACTATTTGAGGGCAGACTAGAAAGGTTCAATGCTCTTTATCTTCAGTCAGTCTTCTATTATTCTGTTTCATATAAGTGAATGTAACTTTCTGTTTGGAAAGAACTAAAATTCTACTGGGCTTAAAATGGAAGGACCACCTTTTGACTTTTTCTCAGGACTTACTTTGTTTGAGATGTTACCGGTAATCTTAGGGCAAATCAGAGGCAATCGGTACTTTTGTTTAGTCAAGTTTCTTTCCCATTACATACAGATCGTGCTGTGGTAGTCCTCGGAGAGCGGTCCGTTATATTTCCTATCTATCTTCATAATAATTTAGTTGCTATATCATAATAAGTATATTGGTTGTATTTATAACAATGTAACGACATGCAACATATATTTTTATGTCCAAAAAAAAAAGAAAGTATTGTGACTGATTGTGACGACATCTGCCTATCTATAATAATATCGTTGTTATTAATTGATTTACACTAGGAGTGCGCTCCGAGTCCTCTCCGTTCTTTTTACAGCATATTCAAGTCTGGTAATCTAAGGGCATAATAAAGTAGTATAATAATAGGGTAAATGAGAAATACAATGATAATCCAAAGGTATGTGGAATCCTCTTTATCCCTTTCTGAATACACTTTTTTAGAACCTTATTTTATTTGCAGTTTGATGAACATTCTTGAGAAAGTGTTGCCCTGGTACTATATCAGCTTTACTTCCAGCAGGTGTGCATGGGTTCTCCTCTTCCTTGTTCCCAAATCTTAGGCTCTAGATAAACACCTCTTGAAACTTAAGGAGGTGTTCCAAGAGTTGAAAAAACTTGTTCGTGAGTCGGGCCGTAATTAAAAATAGACGAAAATAATCATACTTTCCTCCTGGATGCTTCCGTTCATTTATGGCAGCCATCCCGTTCCCCGTTCATCGTTCACGTGATATGTGCAGTCAATCACAGGCCACAACAGTCTCACCCTTGACATACCAACAAGCTTTTTCAACTCTCAGAACACCCCTTTAAGGAATGCATGTAAACATGTGATGTGCACCACCAGCTTTTTGTACCACACCTTCATTTTCTAAATGCTTCTATACATCTTTAACACTTAATCTAAGAGATCAAAACTTCCAATGTACCTATTATAATAAAGGATGCAATCTGGCTTGGGGGTCATTGTACTATTACCTGGAACAGGCACCAGGAGCTGCCATTGCTGTTCATTGTGTTCAATATAAGGACATCCCAATACTTGACCAACATAAGTCCCTCCCTGCAAAGTGCTCTGCTTACAGGTTTTTGTTTGTTTGCACAAGCAATTATTATGAGCCACTATGCAGCTGGTGTTTGCCCGTGTGCCGCTCCTTGCCGCAGGAGGCATTCCACCTGAAGCTACTCTGTCAGTTGTTCTGATTCTCCTCTCCCCTACCCTCTGTTTGTGGGTGGCATGCTATTCTTTTGCAATTTCAAGGGCCAGTGTGTGCTGCCAATCAGCATCCCTCTCCTATCACAGCTAGTCACTAAATATTTAAAGGGACACACCCATTATCTCCTTGCTTGATCCTTGATCTGTTACTCGCACTGTATTGTATTTGTATTTTTGTTTCTGTTTTCAGTGTTATACTAGCTTTGCACAACATAAACACTTTTTATTTTGTGAGACAGTTTTTATGTTTTATGTTTTATATCTTAATGCATCAGCAGGATGGCTTCTGTTTCTGGGGAAAGCTCTAAGAACAGAGTGTGTTATCGCTAAAAAAATAAAGGAGATTAATTACTTTTATTGACTTTGAGCTCAGAAGCTGTATGCACTATAGATCAGATCTCCTGTTCTCAATGTCAGTGCAATTAGAAAAGCTGGGAACAGGGAGCTGATATGCTTATCACTGCTATGGAACTACTCATAACCTAACCAGGAAGAAACATGAAGCATGAATCTAAAGATGCTTGTGACTCTGTGAAACCGCATAGTGAGATAATCCCTTTGTGCATGCTTTTCAGAGTGTAGTTAAACAAAGGTTTGCTTTTTGCTTGATTATTTAAAATTACTTTGTGGGAAAGTGCTGTTTCCCGGCCACCCTATACTGTGTTGCTGTTTTGTCCACATCTTGCTTTTAGGCATGCTTTCAGTCAGGGTGTGGTCAGGCAAAGGTTTTCCTTTTTTCCTTAGCTCCAGTTCATATAATTTAGCTGGAATAGTGTGCGTGTTTTTTTGAGCAGTTACATTGTATGCTTATGTATTTCTACATTATCTTAAAGTTTATTTTCATCTAGTGTGATTAGGCTAAGGTTTGCCTTTTTCCTTGGTTCCAGTACACACGACTTAGATTAGACATATTGCTGCTCTTCCTGTGTAAGCACAATCTACTTGTCGTTACGCCTATGTGTAAACACACTTGCCAAGGTGAAAATAAATGTTTGTATTTTATAAAACAAGATGGTTATTTGTTATCTAGTCTAAAATGTCTATTTCAGATTAATTAGATGTGTTCTGCAGGTTCTGGTGGAAAAATAATCTCCGGGTGAAAGCACTTTAAAAAAATTTTTAACCCCAAAAACCTTATTTTTTTTCCCAAAAGGATTGTTTTTTTATATTGAAGATTTAAAAAAAAACAAGTCATTTACAATATGTGTCCTTTTAACAGTGTCCTCCTAGCCCTTAGTATCCCCTTTGTAGATCTGCATCAGTCTTTAAATCCATTAGTACGACCTGTTTGTCTCTCCTGTAGGCGCTAGTGTTGTTGTATGTCAGACCGGTGTCTCAGCAGCTCCTCACTGCACCCAGAAGTAGCCAGAAACTGCCCCTATTCAAAAATGAAAGCCGACAAAAAACACGACTGAGGTAAGAAAATTTATTTTTGAGGACAACCCTTTAAAGACTTTGCTTATAAAATAAAAAGGGGTACGGGAATCCTGATTTCACAGTAAGCTGAAAATCTTCATTTACATCCATAGTTGTGGGGGTTGGAAATCCTGGGGTTGTCGCATGAAATGTAAACTTATCGTAACTTTTTGACCCATCTACAACTGTGGGCCAGGTAGACAAATTTGTTTCCTTTTGCTTAAAAGGGACAAAAATTTTTAGTTTAGTTCCTATGCAAAAAAAGATGAATATTTTTTAGTTCCTTTTATTCAACTGATCTTTTGCATATAAAGGGTCATTCCCACAGAGGAGACTCAAAGGTTTTGAAGGGGATGCCTCAATCCTAGGGCCTTCAAAGTAATGAAGAACCAGCTAAAGTCCTTAGGATGGTGCAAGGCATTGTGGGGAAGGGGGCAAAGTCTGCCTCTAGGGGCCCCGGCTTTAAGCAGGACTTTCCTAAGGAAGTCAATGATGGTGAAGGAGACCTCAGAAAACGTCTAAAATTTTTCTAGGGCATT